>JASDQU011314784.1:7923-20926 GCA_032191745.1 Picea mariana | reverse complement strand
CAGGATGGGAATTTTTCGTGCGTTGGTCATATTGTACTAGGGTTGAAGATCCACTTGTGCCTCGATGTGAAGGTCCTCTCCATTAGATTTCCAGCATCTCCAAGTGGCATCTGTGGGGTTGTCCTTCCAATAGTCTTCCACTTTTGTCAGTCCTTCTTGGGTAGCTGGGGTGCAGAAGGTGTCAACCCATGCTTCTTGTGCAAGAATAGGTAACTGTTACCACGAATCATTCCAAAAGTAGGCAGTCTGACCATTCTGGATTTCCCAGAAGGCATGATTGACCACAAGGTGTCAATTCTGCTTGGCAGTCGTCCAGATCAGGGAGCCTAGGGTGTCTTCATTCCATCGGATGAGGCTTCTTTCCATTGTGTTGGCAGTATACTTTCTTCTCCAAATCTTGGCCGAAAGGTCTTGAGGTCTCTTCAGCCATCTCCACCAGATCTTGGCACTCAATACTTTATTCTTGATTGAAGGGTCTCTGATTCCCAAACCCCCTTGAGTCTTGGGTCTACAGAGTTTTTCCCAGCTGATCAACGCAAATTTTTTCCTCGCTTTGAGCCCTTGCCATAGAAATTTCCTTTGCAGGGTTTTGATAGCACTAAGGACGAAGTTAGGGGTAGCAAGGACTGAGAAGGTATAGACTGGCAGAGCTTGCATCACTGACTTGAGAAGGATGAGGCGAGTGGGGAGATTGAGAGCTCGGTAGGTCCAGGAGGAAAGACTTTTCGAAAAGGAGGTGAGGAGGCTCTCCCAAGAATTGTTTCTGAGGGATTTGTCCAGGAGGGGGATACCAAGGTATTTGGACGGAAGGGAGCTTCGAGTAAAACCCATGATTTATGTGATGTGGAGTTGAATCGACAACAGGGTGTTGAAAAATAAGATCTAAGATTTGTCCTTGTTGATGTCCATTCCAGAAGCCTCACAGAAGGTTTGAATAATGGAGAGGATTGTATGGGCCTCAAGAACAGTGGGGGAACCCATCATTAGAGTATCATCGACAAATTGACTGTGAGAGATCGGAGGATTGATGCCATGCAAGGGTCCCCTTAGCGTCTTGTTTTCTAAAGCGGCCTAGATAGAGCGTTTGAGACCTTCTACCATGATAATGAAGAGGAAGGGGGAAAGAGGATCACCTCGCCTGATTCCTCTGGTGGGAGAGAAAGGGCAAGAAGGGACTCTGTTGACGAGGATTGAAAAGAAAGAAGAGGAGGTTAGGTTTAGGATCTAGTCTACCCAGGAGGGGTCGAAACCAATGGTGAGGAGCATCGAGTGCATATAGTCCCAACTTAACTTGTCAAAATCTTTAGAAAGGTCCAGTTTTAAGAGCATACCTGGAGTGTGGGTCTTCTGTAAAGATTGGATAACTTCATGTGCTAGGATGACGTTGTCCAAGATTTGTCTTCCCTCCACATACCCTGATTGTTCTGGCGAAATAATGAAGGGGAGGATAGGCTTGAGTCTCCTTGCTATCACTTTGGTTAAGATATTGTAAATGATGTTGCAGAGGGCGATCGGTCGGAACTGCTTGGGGTGGTTCACTAGCTCTTCTTTGGGAATAAGGGTGAGGAATGTAGCGTTAAGGGCAGGGAGAACTTGACCTGAAAGTCTAGAATCTTCGATGAACTCCCATACCTCCTCTCTCTTCATTGGCCAGCAATGATGAAAGAAGTATGCAGTGAATCCATCGAGTCCCGGGGCTTTACCTTTGGGGGTATCCTGAAGAACTTGATCAACTTCCTCGAGCGTGATGGGCCGTACCAGGGCTGTGTTCTGCTCCCCCGTGATTAGGGAAGGTATGTGCTGTGTGATCTGTGTGATCGCTTTTGTTCTGTCCTTCAGGGGCTCCGTCAATAGATTTTGATAATAGGTGACCAACTCCTCTTCCATATCCTCATGGGTGTGAAGGGTTTGGCCGTTTTTTGAGAGTAGCTGAGTGATGCGATTGACATGTCTCCTTTGAATGGTAGACCTGTGAAATAACTTAGTGTTTCTGTCGCCCTCCTTGAGCCATTGGATGCGTGACTTTTGTCTCCACAAGATTTCTTCTTGGGCCTTTCTCTCCTCTAGCTTTTGACTTATTTTTGCTTCCTGTGTTTTGAGGTCCTCTGATAAGCCCGGTTCCCGGATTTGGCTTTGGATGGCACCCATTTGGTCCATTAGTTGCCTTTGAGCCTCAAAGATGTTGCCGAAGGTTTGTTTTGTTCCAATTCTTGAGCTTATGTTTGAAGTTTTTGAGTTTCTACTGAAACTTATACATCTTGGAGCCGTGTGGAACTGCCGCCTCCCTCCACCAAGTGTGGGCGTTTTGTTGAAAGTCCGGGTGATTAAAACAAAACTGCTCCAACCTAAGGGGTTTTTGTCCTGGAGTTGCAGGAATGTCCGACGAGAGTTGGATAGGCCAGTGATTTGACCCGTGGATATCGATGATGCTTACTTCCAAAGTTGTGCCTTCTAGCATGAGAGAGTCGGATAAAAGAAATTGGTCTAGCCTGCAAGCTATCTGATGAGAGCTAGTTCTTCGATTTGTCCAGGTGAAGGTACCATTGGAGGTGTCTGTGTCAATGAGGCCTAAGTTATCGATTAGGCGTTGAAAGTCCCCTGAATCTGCTTCTAGACGATGTGTTCCTCCTCTCTTTTCATCTAGATTGCAAATCATGTTGAAATCTCCTCCCATGATCCACCTATTCCCCCCGGTTAAGGTGGCCAGGTTCTCCAGACTTCTCAAGAAGGCATGTTTGTCCCTTGAGGTGGCTCGTCCATAGACGTTTGTTAGATAGCCAGGTTTATTAGATCCGATGAGTCGATAGGCCACAGAGATGGACCATTTGGTTGTGAAAAAATTTTCCAGGGTGATCGAGCTTGGGTTCCAAAGAAGAGCCAGTCCCCCTGTTGTACCCATGGACGTCGTATAGATGCCTTTCCCTTGCTTCCAACAACTAGGGAGAAGCTTGCCCATTTCTTCAGTTGCACATTTTGTTTCTTGGAGCATCATTATGTCTGGTTATTTTTCTATGATCATGTCCCGTAGTAACTTCTTCTTACTACGACCATTGAGTCCCCTTATATTCCAAGAGATGATCTTCATGATGAGGATGGGGAGGGGAGGGGGAGGGGAACTGTCATATATGAGATGTATATGACCTGAGTTAACCATAAAGTGCCCTATCTCTTGGATGAGCTTGCTGGTGGATTTTCTTCCTCTTTTCTTTTCATCTTTCTGATATTTGCGTTGTTCTTTCTGCATGTTTCCTTGTATTTCTAAGTCCGCGCTAGATCTGGTGGTGGAGCCTACTGAGGAGTTGAGGAAGATCTTGTGGACTTTTCTCAGTTGGTCTGGGGGAATGGTGTATAGTTTCTGGTGCCGATAGGCATGTTCCAGATGCTCCAGGTCAACGCCCGCTAGGTCTTGCTCATCTAGTTCCATTTCCACGTCCCCGTCTTCGGTTTCTGAGGGTTCCAAGGTCGTGGTGGTGGAGCTGGGTGGAGCAATGATTTGGGTCTGACTTGGGGCTTCCTTTGCTTCCCCTTTCTCTGGGTTATGAGGTGTTTTCTCTGTGGGTGAGGCTTGTGAGGCTTCCATGCACTCTGGTTGTTGTTGCAAAATCTCAAATTGATTGCTTGAGGTCGACTCCTTATTGGGCTGGGCTATTGGTCTTATGCCTCCTTGTTTGCGCTTGCCTGGCGTCCGGATGAAGCCATCTTTATTTATGTTTTCTTTTGGGTTTCCATCTTTGCTTTGTGTGTTGAGGGGGAAATCTCTGAAAAGGTGCCCATGCTCATGACATTTTCTGCATCTGAATGGAATGTGCTCATAGTCAATGGTTTGCATCCAATCCTCATCATGATATTCCAAAGCAATAAATCCTAGTAATGGTTTTGCAATGTTCAGATAAACACATATGCACGCGTAGGAGGTATATCTTCATTGCTTTGTGGCCTCCAAGGATTTAACATACACTCCAATGGTGTTGCCAATGCCCACCAGCACCTCCTCCAACCAGAACTCCTGCGGCAAGGAATAGAGCCTTATCCATACTGGGGCATGTGCGAAGTCCTCCATTTCAGGGCTGAATTTTTCAGTACAAAATCGCAAGAAGAGACTCGCTGAGTTAAAGAAATACGACCCTCCGTCGAAAATGCGATTTCTGTCCTCTAAGTTATGTAGGATTATGGTGAAAAATCCCTTGGAACCCAGCTGCAGATCATAATGGCCTTTTGGCTTCCACCATTGGTGTATCCATTTTACCAGTTCTCGTTCCAAGGGCCAGAGCCCTAAAAATTTCCCCACTAAAACATAGTCTCTCATGTATTGCTTTTGTTCCTCAATCCTGGGTGTGCTTATGATGTATTTCAGGGCTTGCGACACCTGGGGAATGCATTTCCCCGGTATCCATGGACGTGTTGCGCTTGTTGCAGTTGGTATTTTCCCTGAATCAATATCCATCTCTCGGTCCTTGAATGTGCCCTTAGAAAGAAGCTGGGAGCGAGGATTTGGTTGAGGCTCGAATGTTGGGCATTTGGAACTCCCTCCGTTGTTTCCACGCGTCGTTGCTTCACTGTAGAAGGAGCCTCGCGACCCTCCCTTGCTAGGAATCATTGTGCCCCTGTGGGGGCGGCCAAGTGCACCAGGGCTGAATCAACCCTAACCCTAGCGCTTTGCGATTTTCTTAGTTCTCTAGTTACTCTCCCCACCCTAGCACATTATTGCTTCATCTTCGCCAAGAACAACTTTGAAACAAGAAAGAAAAACCAATAATATGCATAAATTTCTTACCAAATCCAATATATATGCAAGATAAATCCTTATCTACAAAGATAATTTCATCACCATAGCAAAATATAAGCCTCCAAGAGATAACACACCACTTATCTCCCCAAGGCAAGTTATAAGCATCCAAATAGCATCAAAGAGAGAGAGATAAGTTTTGCCCGAGAGGGGCAGAAATTTCAGCCAAGTAGCTCTTCTCAAGTGAGAGAGTTATGATAAAATGAAATGATTTGGTCTCTTATTCATACAAGATCTCAACATAATGTTTTTCCACATATCATTAGGGTAAACCACAAAATAAGGAGGCCAACCTCCTTTATTTTTCCCCTTTACAAAACAAACAATATTTTTACACATAAGAAACCCTTAAAACATGACATCATGCCCTAATTGGGTGATGTCTTGGCACTTTTAGCAAAACATTGAAATTGGAGAGGAAGTCGTTGGGCCTCCAAAGACCATCCCTTCAAACGCTAGGGTTTTCTCTCCATCAAGGCATGCCAATCCATCAAATCATCACCACCATCATCAAACCTTAGCCCCAAATCATGACGTCAAGCCCAAGAGAGAGACGTTTTGACCTTCCAAGGTCAAACGTTGGGCAAGTGAGGGCTAGGTGTCCTCCTTCAAGGTGTCTTCTCTTGTTTGCAAAGGCAATGCCCATCTTCTGGCTGATCCCAAGGTGTGGGTCATGGCATCCAACCTGTGGGCTTCCTACCCCAATGAAGGCCCAAGCTAGGCTTGTTCCTCCAAATCGTCCACCAAGCAAGGTTCTACAAAGAAAAATGAGTGTGCCCTCCAAGGGTCTCAAGTCAAATGTACTATTCCAAGTAAAATCACATTTAATACAAGAGTCACCTAAACATGTGCATCAAAACTACCTTATCAAATTAAACAAGTGCTTGAAGACCCTATACAACTTGCTAAGTTTAGGTATGGGACGGTTGTCAAGGGGACCTATTGGGTGAGTCATCTCTCAAGTCAAGGAGTGTTTCCCAGGTGGACCCTCTCTAAGTCATGTAAATAAGGCAGAGTGGATGGGGGTAATACTTTTGGGCATGGGGTTCATGACATACAAGGGTTCGTATTGTCTCATTTATGGGTGCATTTGTAGAGGGTGTGTCACACCTTCATTTTCAATGCAACATTTTCCAAGCCCGTTTATTGCCATTAATTAGTTAAAGTGTTTCCACGTTGAAACCAAAGTGGGACTTCTACCTAAGCATGAAAAACATTGCCCACCTTGACTCTACCCTGGTCACACTATGCTTCCCCAAGTTGAAGACAATGTGTGGGACTTCTACCTAAGCATGAAAAACATTGCTCACACATGCTCTACCTTGGTTGGCATTTTTTAAATTGTTATTTTTCATGGGTCCCATTAGTTTCTTATGAGAGACATTTCATTGTCCTCGGGATCCCTGGGCAAGCATCTAGAAGGTTTATGATTGGATTTTATCTTTTGCCAGCTACAAGCCTCTGGGCCTTCAACCCCTTCTTCCCATGAAATGAGGTACAATCCCTTCTTGGGTCAATACACCCGAAAATCCCAAAAGATGGGGATGCGGAAATGATGAAGTGTGAAAAGTGACAAGTATGATCAGGAAATGGTATGATGACTCATCAAGGAGACCTCATAGTAGCAAACCTCTCCCCAAGGGTAACCACTTACCAGGGCACAGTGTCAACCACCAAGGTGAAACAGGGCAAATAACATAATTTCCAAGTAGATGTTATATAATCAAAAGCAGCTTTAAATGTAACATATTCAAATGCCTCAAGTATTAAAGTGACACTTACCACAATCCCTGATTTGTACTTCATGGAGCAAGACCCATTGTTTTTTGGAAACAGACTGATGTGGTGAATACCATCATGATGAACCATAGAAGTATGGTGGTGAAGCAGGTCTCCATCTGTGTAAGTGGACATCACAAGTCAATCCATCCCTCGACACTCCATGTCTGCAACTTGAGGGCCTTGATACATCATCTCCTTAGTTATCCCTAGAAATAGGGGATAACAAGCCTTATTGAGCTAGTAAAGATCTATGAGCTTAAAAACCTTTGTGTATCGGAACCTAGAATATGCGATGTCTTGCACCCAATCCTTAAACTCTGTTTCTGATTGAAACTTGGAGAGCTTCCTTTTATTTTGGCAGATAGTTTGCTCCATGGTTGCGACCTCATTCTTAACATCCCAAACAAACTTGCAATGGAAGTTCCCTGTAGCTTTCATTGCATCCACTTAGGTTTGGGCTATGCATTGGTGGTTTCTGGTAGGGGTGGGTTTTAACAATGTGTTTGGAACTTCATCCATGACCATGCCTGTTGGATTCAGGAGTTCACCTTGCTTAACTTTCTTCATGGTAAATCAATTGTAGTAGCCAGGGATATCAGAGGGAGGATTGGAATTGTCAATGGTGGAGAGGGTCAAAGATGGGAGGGAGTGGCTTAGTTGGAGGGGAGGGTTGGGAATTTAGTTCCAGGAACCAACAGAGCCACCTCTCCCTTCACTATGGTATCTTTTCCCCAAAACATAGAAATAACAAGAGAAATCAATAGYCAAACAAACCAAGACAATGAAATAGCTAGAGAGCTTACCATAATCAATGGAGGACGAGACTTGGAGAGCAGAGCCATGACCCTACAAGTTCCTAATCCTGAGAGCTTGCATTTCCCTGTTGCCATCGAATCCATTCTAGCCATAAAAACCCCAAAACCTCAYGAATTAATGATTTTGTATGATGATGRTTCCATTATCAATCAGAGTCACACGCCATRTGAGGGRCAATATTGTCTGATCATGAGGGTCGGGGTATTGCCCCCCATACCTTGTATGACTACTAACACAAAGGGGCCCARGTGRCACTTGCATGAGGGTCGAGGTATTCCCCATACCCACTGGTAACATGAAGGGACTTAAGCAAGATTGCATGCAAGCGCCACCTAGGCCCCTTTCATAATATCTACACAAACACCCCCATCGAAAGATATTTTTTATGGTTTTAATTTATCATGTTTTATTGAGTTTTATTCTCACTATTTAGTTTGACTTTATATTCCTTATTTTATTATTATTAATCAAATTCATATTTTATTAATTTATTATTTTTTTAAACTTTCTTTCCTCGTTATAACTTGTTATTCTTTCATTTTATCAATATGGTAAAATAATTCTTATTTTTTATTGTTTTAAAGTTAATTTTTCTATAAATAATAGAAAACGTGTCTCTTATACACATTATACTCCATTTTTTTTTTTAACATGTTATTACTTTTTTTTAAAGAAAGAAAAAGTCCTAACACCGGTATAAGATACAACTAACCAAGAGATGATCTTCCAACCGCTGTTCAAATGAATCTCTGTGAAGATAAACTAACCAAGAGAGAATCCTCCAACTACTGTTCAAATGAACCTATGTGTGGCCTTACCGTCCTATCTGCTTTGTCCATTCTAACGCCATCCTTTTCACCTTTTTTCGCACTTTAATCCCACCATCCTCTGTGTTGGACTTTTTGTCCTTATCTGCTTTGTCCACTCCAACGCCATCCTTTTCACCTTTTTCTTTATCGCACGTTAATCACACCATCGGCCAATGGATAGATTCATCCATCATTTTTATCATCCCAAAGTCTGCTTCTCGCTCATCCATCATTTTTATCATCCCAAAGTCTTCAAATAGGCATCTGCTTCTCTTGAGCGAGAAGCCATGGAAGCTACTATTGACTGAAGTTCAGACACGATGGATCAAACAACAACGTTCCTGATCTCTCTCTTGGGATGGATATCCATTTTCCTCTTCCTATGTTGTCAGTCCGATGCTCTTGGATCTGGTGATGGCTACATGCTCTCTTCCATCTCAGAAGCCCCAGATGGAAAATCCCTGACAGCTCAATTGCAACTCATCAACAACAACTCTCTCTATGGACCAGATATCCAACGCTTGCAACTAAATGTCAGGTACAGTGATATCTTGGATTATTTTTCTTGGAAATCTCAAATTTAGTTTTGGTTAGAGAATTCTGAATTGCACTGAGAAAAGTAGATGTAATAGAGCCTCCATAGTGCTGGGATCCATTAACACAAAAGAGTGTACATAGTACTGTGCATTGGATGTTGATCTGTAATTTATTTCTCATCTATCATCATATTTCAGTGACTAAACATTGCCTAGCTGTGCATACTATTTCCAGCAAAGAAAACACAGTTCCCTACACTGATTAGATATAATGCAGTGGCAAATAACAAAAATCATCACAGAAAAGCATGTGACAGTAATAAGAGATTTTAACCAGAGACAATCCTTTTTGGGTTAAGCGACTCCAAAAATATATCACTTGAGTCTCACTTGAGTTACTGGGTAGGGCCGTTCCAGTGTTTTTACAGTGTTCCAGTGTCCCTATCAAAGCCAGGAGTCATTTACCTTCTACTTACTTCCACAGGGACTGTGGGTTCTTCCTCTTGGTTGTTGTTTCTCTAAGAGCTAGCTCTACTGCTATTCTCCTTGCAGCCAGTAAAAACACTGGAACTGCCCTTTCTTGCTCTCGAGAATTGGTTCTACCCAGCACTACTGCTAAAACCAAGTTCTTCTTCTTCCTCAAGATTCTGTGCTAAAACCAAGTTCTTCTTCTTCCTCAAGATTCTACCCGCCCAGGTTCAATAAACTGGAACCCTTTCTTCTATTCTCTATGTTCTCCTCCTTTTCCTCTTCAAGAGCATCCCTCTCTTCTATGAGAGGGATGCCTCCTCTTTCTTTAGTTCTGCAATTCTAACCAGCAGGCGCTGGAATTGCCCTATCATCTCTTCTGTCACTTCTTACTCTCGAGACCCCATCACACATTAATGCATTGAACAAATGCACGGGAAAGCGCACGCCATTGGACGAGCAATGGAGGATCCAATGGCTCAGAAGAAATTGCACAAGGAAGTGGGACAGTAGACCTGATGTTCCTAACAATGCGCGGGTGAATAAAATCAGTGCTGCACTTATCCCGATAATATTGCCAAAATCAATTTCGGCGATAATATAGTTTGAAATAATCACGATAATTTCAAAGATTGAATTTAGGGCGAGAAATTGAAATTGTCGCGATATATGATATAGGGTAATTATTGGTAGGCGTTGGCTAGCTGTTCTATGAAATGACTTTTTTTGTCGGAATTCGGTGATATAAATTTACACGAATTATTATTTTTTGTTGTTCAAAATTCATTTCTGAATGCAGAAATGGATTCAGCAAGATGAAAAACTTCCAGGGCACTCTGATTCTACAGAAATAATCACTTAAATCTATGAGTCCAACAATTTCTCGTCAGATTTCGGGCAAATATCCCCGGAAAAAATCTTCATTTCGTAGAATCTTTAGCCTACGGCATTATCGGTCTGCTCTTTTTCCGTCCAGTTGAAATCACGATTTTGGGTTTTAGTCTCTCATTTTGCAAATGGTACTAAGGGGATTGAACTCTGAAGATATTGTGACCATTTTTCATCAAGAAAAAAAGGGAAATCTGTAGTTTTCATTGCCATCAACTAACATTTGTGGAGTGGGGATTTACTCCAATCTACCATATCCGTATTCCTAGATATCTAGAAAAAAATATTCCTTTTTTTTTTTTTCAAGATTTAGTATAGGGTTTGCAATGTCCATTAGATATGCCTCTTCTTGCCATCTTCTTGCCATTTTTTAATGGGAGATTTAACAGTTATGTAGCTATGATATTTTAATTATAGCATTCTTTAAAGTTCAAATCTTTTATGGATCTGGATTTTGAATTTCCCCATTTGTTTTCTGTTGTAGGTTTAAATTTTAAGACTTAATCAGTACTCTACAAAATGGCAAAGCCATTGGACCCAATGTGGGAGTATGGTGAACCATATGAGGGTCATAATAGAACAAAATTAAGTTTAAAGCTATGTGGAATGTAAATATATGGCGGAATCAACCGTTTGAAACACCACCTTGCCAACATCCCAGGGCATGAAGTGGAAATTTGTCCTGCAGCCACCCCAAATGTTGTCCTTGTTTCAAAGAGCTGAATTCTTGATATTGCTACGAAGAAAAATCAAAGGGAAGAATTGAGGAACCACATGGGAACTGCAAGCTTCTCAGGGGCAGGGGAAACCGAATTCTCAACCATGCCTTCTTAGCGCATTATGATTGTCCTTATAGTGTTTAGATGCCTCATGATGATCATCTCATGAGATACATTTATTTTCGTTTTGATGTGATTTTGTATTACCTTGTCAGGATTTATGACTTGAGAGTCAAGACAAATATCATATTTCAATATCGATGATTGATGTACCACTTGACATCTTATATATCAGTTTTATTTTCATATTTATGTAGCAATGTGTTTGTTTGATGTCGTCGTTGCTTTAGATGTTGAAAAAATTGATCATTTTTTTTTATTTTTTCAAGTTTCTCGATAATTTCCGATAATTTCCTTGATATTGTCGATAATTTATTTTCTGGACCCCCGGGCGATAAATTCCCAATAATGATAAATGCAATTTTGAATAAAACCTTTAGATGGGGTGTGATTGGACAACTCGGGCTTCATTGGCGACTTGGATCTCTTTCTGCAGCAAATTTGATGCATGATGAGAATCAATTGGAGGGTGCAAGTTCACTAGCCCTGCATCATACTCTCTAGGTAAAAGAAGAAAAGTAAGCACCTACTCACAAGATTGGTAGAACAATCATGCGAAGGTTTTGTGATTCATTCCAACTCTACTTTTGAGATCCAAGTAGCTTCTTCCAAGCCTTTGCCTTCCTCAGGTGCACTAATGCAAGGCCTCCTTCCTCACTTATTTACTCGTCTTTTTACATCATCTCTTTGCTTATAACCTTGGCTACTCTGCTATAGTTGTTGCTGCCCTTGCTCATTCACATCCTTCATATACTCTAAAAATGACTTCACATTTGCACTCCTCTTGCGCCACTTCCCTCAATGTATATGCCATTTCAACATGCACATATGCAAATTTGTGCCCTTTTCACTTTTTCCTCTGATTCCACACCTTGAGCCACTCATGGTTTTTCACTTTGCCTTTGGAATTATTTCCATGGTTCATCAAGCCTTTCTTTACTGCAATAAGATTTCCCATGGAGTGGGATGGTTCCATATCTAGATCAACACAATCCCTTGTGCCTCTTATCTTTCTACTCACACTTGAAAGTGGAATGCCCTCTTTTCAGATTTCTTGGGTCACTAATACAACAATCACCATTCCCTCTTGATGCTACATGGACATAATAAGGTCCCTCCTACTATTTTCTTCATCTCCCTCATTTGCATAATTCCCTCCAATGATCTTCTTCCACTTCCCCATTTGCTAGTGGCATTGTTCTTCCTCGGTGCTCCAAAGCATGAATTTTTTTCTAAGTGTCTTCTCTCCTCTTCTTTGGTTGTGATAATTGAGGCTTCATCTTTGTTGCAACTCTTTCCACTGCTTCTTCCTTGACTTCTTCCAACCTTTCATCTGCAATGGGATTATCTTCTATATGTGCAACATTGCACATGCTTCTTATCCTTGCCACCAAACTACGAGAATATGCGTTAGGGAAAAAAGGGCTCCTATAATTTTGTCTTCTAGTGGTGCTTCCTTGGCCACTCGATCCTCTTCAACTACCTTTGCATCAACACAAGGGTCCTTTTCTACTTCTGCTGATTTTAAATTTAGTTTGCTTCCATCATTCTTACTTTCCTCTTTGCTCGTTCTGCTTAGTGTTATCCCTCATTTTGTATGAGGCCTACACTAGCAAAAATTTTCACAATTGTGATTTTTATGACAAAGGCATGATTTACATGTTGATGGAGTTTTGGATGGCCTAGGGGTTATGGTTTCACTTGATGTCTTGGTTGATAGTTGATGACATGATTGATGATGTAATGGATGCTTTGATGGTGATTTGCTTGGTATACTTGCAAGTTGCTTATCACGGAGACAAAGCTTTGCACTCGGTGATCTAGCTTTCACATTGTTTAGGGGTTGATGGTACATGATGACACGTATCTCCCTTGAGGGAATGCCCTAGCATCTTTGGGCTTGTTTGTGATTCCATTGGCATATTGGTTTGGTTGACACCATCATGTTGGAGAATGCTTGGCACTTTGTTCCTTTCTTCCCCTTGGTTTCACTCATTTGGGATGATTTGACATGGTCAGAGGCTCATTGCTCTAATGCCCTAGTTGTTATGGATGTTTTTCACACATGGATAAGTTTCT
>JASDQU011314782.1:0-12581 GCA_032191745.1 Picea mariana | reverse complement strand
AGAGAATAACAATGAAACAACACAATAGATGAAACCACAACACCAAAATAATACCATTATTGATAGGAAACAATGTTCACTTGCCTCTTCGAGAGGGAAACCTCTAGCAAAGTAGAGCTCTATTACAATAATTCTCAAGACAAAGACTTTTCATGCCTCTTGCTCTTATTTATACTAATTATGCCTTCTAAAGAACCTTCTAGCGGAATATCTTTCTAGAAGCGAAAGCTTCTATTAGGTCGTCTTACATTGACTTGTTCTCATTTATTAAATAGGCCTTATAGACTAACGTCAACCTTTATTACATGGAAAATATATTATTATACCTACATGAGGACGTAGGAAGGTTAGGTCCCTAACAACATAGCAACCTCACCTTCTAGATGGGTTTTCTCCCGTATTGGGTTTCCAAGGTCATATCTTGTGTTTATTTGTGGATGGTGTGATTGTCTTTTACTGTTCTCTATTTTCAACATTTTATCTATTTCATGCATAAGCAAAAAATCAATAACTAAATATTTTGGATATCTAAATGAAAAATATCCTTAATAGTAAAGAGTTCAATACTTATTATATCTCTTGTGATGAACTATTATAGTGGAATATCCACGGTAGTTTATAGGTGATGTTGGTATTAGAGCAAGTTTTTATTTCGGTTATTTCTGGCAAGTGGCAGGATCCTAGAATCAACTTAAAGAGAAGTTGTAGAAACCCTAGCCATGGTGGATGAGTCTATTCATAATAACCCTCAAGATACAGTAGAAGATATGAACCTCCTCATGGCATCTCTAGCAACAAATATTGGACCATTCATAGATGATGGAGGCTCCAAGTCAGAGATTGGATCAAAGGGGGAATCGGGATATCGAGAAGACTCGAGAAAAGAGTCACAAAATGAATATGTTGTTAACTCTTCATGGTCCCTATTCAATATGTAAGAAAAAGTGGACATAAATACATACCAAGGTGATATTGATGCATTGAAATGAAATCATTGGCTACAACAACTATAAGTTCGTTTTCATTCACCATATAGATGAAGGGAAACATATATCATTTGCTATATTGAAGTTAGAGGGACATGCTTTCACCTATTGGGAAAGCCACATGGAAACACTTAGGATGAAGTGTGATATACCAGTAACTAGGTTGGAAGACTTCAAAATTCTCATCAAGTCCCAATTTTACCCTATCGGGTATGTAGAGGACCATGTTAGCTTATGGATTACCTTACCAATCACAAAGTCTTCCTGTCACCATAATTTTTATTATTCATTTAGGATAATAGTCATTTATACTCAATGATGACTAAGTGACTTACTTGGGATTGCCAAGCCTAGTCATCATGCATGATTTTAGGATCTAGATAAAATCTCTCTATGAGGTGGCATCACCCATTGTACTATAAATGTGTAGCATTGGTGTGAATATAATTGAGTTGGATAGTGAGGCTTTTCCATCATATTATTTTTCTTGTTCATATTTTTTCATGGTATCAAAGTGACGATTGTGATCCAGATTATGCTGAGAAGGAAATGAGATATGAAAGAAAATATAGTAGAGAACACAAAAATACAGTGAAATCCAACTTCCATTAATGAATAAGATATAAAAACATTGTAGAACACAAACTGGAAGAATTGTCTAGAATTATTCCTGGGATATGTTTCTTCATTACTAGTAATTATTGTATTTTGTTGTAGTTGAACAAAAAATCTATTTTTGTAGCTAACCAATAAATCATTTTCCCTTTTTCATAATTATATATATTAGAAGCTAAAACCTACATATATTTTGCATGCAGTTCATCCATTTATGATCCATAGGTTGATGATTTAATGTATCAGAGCTCACCTATTTGAGCTAACACATTTCACTTGCCATATTCCTTCATACTACTATAATGTATTTTTCCCATTAGCTTCCTTTTGACCTCACACATTAGTGGGCATCTGTTATAGATTTATTTGATCAACCTTTACAAGAGAGGCCTTATTGGGCATTTATTATTTCTTATATCATCTTTCCTCCACCTCTTGCACATATTTTAGAGTCCTTAATTGACTACCTATGAGTTTCCTTCAAGAAACACACAATTTTCCTATAAATTTCCCCCAATAAACCTATGGGAACCTTCCCAAAATACTAAAAAACAATAAATGCACTTTAAATGTGCACCCATGAGTAAAGAACACATGGTTTGTACACCTATACAACCTAGATCTCCATCCCCAACTAACTTAACTTTTTTTTCATGGAATAAATATGAATTATTTGTTGGGAGAAGAGATAAGATATCACTAAAAAACAAGGATATGTTAGAGTAATTTCAAAAAACAAACCTATATTTTTATTATTTTCTCCTCATCAAAGACTCCTAGTTTTGAATTTATTTCTAACCTTGAGTTGGGTTAAAACATCTCTTTGTTTTCTTAGCCATAGTAATGCTGGTTGTTGAGCATGATTATCTTCTTGATTCAGAGTTCTTGTTTCAGTTGTGTTTGGATCCCCGTTCTTAACAGGGGCGTATGGGGGGATTTATCCCCCACATATGTAGCCAAGGGGTGGGGTGATGACACTTCATTGGATCCCTCTGGTGGGGGTTCGGGGGAAGTTCCCTCAAGATAAATTTTTGGGAAAATTTCCCTGTAAAATATTGTAATTTTGTAGTCAATCTAAATTGTTCATCATTAGGTTGTAGATATGACAATAGAATTTATGTTAGGGAGTTTTTCCCTATAAGGAAACCATATTTTATGTATGAGGGAATTGTATTGTGGTGATTTATGTGAGTGAATATTGTATTATGTGAGAGAGGATATTGTGATAAAAGAAAAGTTACAATGCATGTGTTGTCGGTTGTATCCTTTCATTTTCTAGATAATAATAAAGGAAGGACTGGCAATTTCTCCAGTAAACGTAGCCCATGTTGGGTGAACCACATATATCCATGTCTCTATGGCATTTTGTATATTTTGTGTTTTATTTCTACGTCTGTTTCATATTATTTCTTTGCAATCCTCTTTTTCCATTTCATTGAAAGGTAACTCACAGGAAAAGAGGGTTCCTAGTTAGAGTGGGAGCAATGGTGAAGGATGGAAATTTAGGGTAAATAAATTTAATGACCAAAACTACCAGTTGTGGAAAATGCAAATGTAATAATATCTATATGAGAAGGATATTTTCCTACTGCTGGGAAGAAAAGAAAAGAAGCCGACGAGTATGAAGGATGAAGAATGGGAGGTTATTGACAAAAAGGAACTAGGAATGATATGGCTATGCCTAGAAGCGTCAATGGATTTCAACTTTTCAAAATAAAATACAATGAACAATCTAATGAAAGAATTGGTTAAACTATATGAAAAACCCTCGACCTCCAACAAGGTGTTTCTAATGAAGCGATTATTTAATATGAAGATATCATAAGGTGGGTCTCTTTTCGATCATTTAAATGAATTGAATATGATTACTCATTAGATAAGTTCTGTAGGAGTGAAATTTTATGATGAGGTTGTGGATATTCTAATCTTGTGCTCACTGCCAGAAAGCTAGAATGACTTGGTCATGTCTATAAGTAACTCTGTCTCTTGTTCAAACACTCTAAAATTTGATAATGTTGTTGGTGTTATCCTTAGCGAGGAAATGAGACATAAAAGCATAGGTGAGACATCAGGTAACGTGTTGATCGTGGAGACGAAGGGAATACAAAGGGAAAGGGAAAGATCCTAGGGAACCATGGGATGTCTAGGAATGGAAGATCCAAATACAGACTAGGGAAGATAGAGTGTTGGAATTGTGGAAAGAAAGGACATCTTAAGAAATACTTCAAATCTCCAAAGAAATAAGGAGATGGATTGCAAAGAAAAATCAGGATGTAAATGTAGCATTTGATGTGTTACAAGATGCTTTGATTATTTATTTAGATAATACTATAGATTCTAGGGTATTAGATTCATGGGATTCATTTCATCCCACACCCAATAGGAAATATTTTCAATATTATGTTCAAGGTGATTTTGGACAATTTTATTTGGGTGATGATGAACCATGTAAAATTGTTGGAATGGGTAAGGTACAAATAAAGTTAAAGAATGGAAACCAAGGGTTGTTGAAAGAGGTGAGACATGTTCCATATTTGAGAAGAAATCTAATTTCAATAGGGTAGTTGGGAAGTGAAGGTTGTATATCTACATTTACAGAAAACGTGTGGAAGGTCACTAAAGGACCATTGGTAATAAAAAAAGGAGAGAAGGTAGGTACATTTTATTTATGTAGTAGTAATATTGATTCTTCTATCTCTTTAGCTTCTATAGGAGTGGATACAACACTAGGGCATCATAGGCTTGGACATGTGAGTGATAAAGGGATGAAAATACTCCAAAAAATTAATTTGTTGACATATCTTAAACAAGTTGATTTGGATTTATGTGAGCACTATTTTTATGGAAAACAGAAGAGATTCATATTTCTCATAGTTGAGAAGGAAAATAAGAGTGAAAAGTTAGATCTTGTGCATACATATGTATGGGGAAAAAATCAGGTATCATCTCTTGGTGTCTCTCGATATTATGTTAGTTTTATTGATGATGCAACACCAAAAATTTGGGTTTATTGCACTCGACAAAAATCTGATGTTTTTGATACTTTTAATGTAATGAACCCAAAAAATTCCCCAGTTTTACCATATAATTTTTTATTTTTTTTTATGGGATATATATATATATATCCTACTCAGTTCATTCTTATTTATTTATTTTGAAGGAGAGTTCCTTCTTTCCTTTTACTATATTGATGGAACAATTTGCATTATTATACCAAATTGACTTACCATGAATTAGAAGGTTTTACCATGGTGACCCACTACGAACTTGACTATTTACTTGTTATCAACATATTTCCATGTATACGGTGTCCATACTTAGAGACTTAGGAAATTACAGTTCATGATGTTCAACTTACCCGACTCATATATAAGGTTGGGTTTCGTGTTTAACCCACAGTGGTAACTTAGAATTTTAGTGTCGACTCCGAACTTGTTCTTTAACAGAGGTTGAGTAACTATTTCCTTTAACGATATTCGTCTTAACTAAATAGTTCTCCAGTAAGATTTTCTAACGATAGGTTTAGTGGTAACAATTACATTTATGGTGCACCAACCTTCCACTTGCTCGAGACCCGAAGGATTAACTTACTCTGCCATTTCTTTATGTGAAATGCCAATCAACTGTCAGAGATAGTTAAGGTTCGTATCTATCATTTAATGGTAGTTCTATGTATGCAATTTTTGAAACCCTCACCTGGCAATTTCGCCCATTCTGGTAATGCCAACTTGGTCCCCATCACATGTCTCCCTCATCCCCCGTACCTTCGGCATTTAAGTGTGTAATAAAGTTTTTCCTAGGGTTTTTCATCATCCTGCTAGCCCACTATTGAGCTCCTTTCAAGTGACTCCACGTAACCTTGTCCTTCCCTGAACCATATAGATGGTTCGGAACAGACGTCTCTACGTATTCTTGTTCTCCCATGATTCATATCGTGATTCGGAAAGACATTACCTAACAGGACTTTATGAACGGTGGTTGCTCTGGTAGGTTTCTAATATCCTAGATTCGGTATTGAATAAGGTTATGTTCTCCTTCATGCCTATACCCATCTAACATAATTCTTCACTGATGGCCATAAGGATTCTGGTTTGGTAGGTGTACCGTGGACAGGGTTGTTTTGGTAATGATGGAAATGGAAACCAGGAATGGTCCACTTGACTCCCCTGAGCAGGTAAAAAGATTCTCTACTAACTCACTTTAATCATTTATCCTCTTAAAAAAAAACTCCTGCAAAACGTTCCTGTGTTCCAACTTATACTGGTCCAGTTCAGTAATGTATACGGATAATAGAGTGTAGAGCATACTCATTACTCGTAGAGGTTGTCCATGTTCCTCCCTATATCCATGACCAATATACTATTAAGGTGTCGATAAAAATAAGGGAAGGTCCTATAGGGTAAGAAAGAAATCCCCACACTATAGTCTGTGTGTTTTACTTTGTTCGACAACAAAAGTATTCTCGAGTTTTTATAAGGGTTTTCTACGTTTCGGAGGTGCTATTCATACTGGGTTTCATTTTCAAGTGAATCTGTCGTCTAGTAGACACCCCCCAAATCCACTGGGGTCAGTACTGTAGTTTCTCCCTTTCGAAATGTATATAAATATCCCTTAGAAGAAAAATAATGCATATCTTTACTTATTTGCAAGTTACTTACGGCGGTCGTTGTTTAAGTCTATAACTATAATGGTATGGCATTTTTCCTTCCTTTTGTTTCTTATTCTTCTCTCCTGTTACTACCCTTTATAGTATGCATACCAACACCCCTTCGCAGCTTGGCATTTGATAAAAAAAGGCTTCACTGTTTAACTTATCAGAGGCTTGCATATTACATAGTCACATGTTGCATTCTTTTGGTTCCGCGGGGTTATAGTATTGTTATTATTTCTTACTTATTTATGAGAATTGGCATTTATGAAAATTGTGACCAAATCTAATGATGGGCCTCTGCTTTTTACTGCGAGGGTACCCATCAGGTCTTTAAGCTCACTTTTCCTCTCTCGGACATCGACGACTTGGCTGAAGGTTGGCTACGCTCACGCCCAGGTGAGATAAGTGTTTTGCTTTACAGAATTATTTCGTTATTTGTAAGATCCTTTTCTCAATTAAGATTTATCGTTACTGAAGGAAAATGTCTCGTTCTTTATAGGTTTGCAGGGTTACTATTTGGATGCGGGATCACGCCTTGTACAAGAAAGGTACTTGGGTTCCTCTTTAAGCTCTCGGCAAATAGCCTAGCTTCCTGATAAGATTCAGAAATGTACAGTAGGTTATCATACTTCAAGATGGTCATATCGCTACTGTTGTAATTTCATAAATTAGTTAATGGCAATATCCCTCGAAAATCCAGAACTGTGCAATAGGCTTTAAAGCAGAGTTATACTTTTACTCTCAAAATTTGAATATCGACTTAGAAGAAAAAGAATTGGTTTTTCTCTTCCAGCGTACTGGGTCTATTTATACATTTAATCTTCGAAAGGAATAAATCAAGTGTTTATAACTATCAAGGTCTGGTACTATAATTCATGTTTATTTCCATAGCTTTAATCTTACAATTTTTCACTGTGTTGAATTTTGTATGAATCGTAAAGTGGAATACGGTTACAGAATGTATTCTCTTTTATTCTCTTTAAATGGTAGCAAGTAAATTTGACCTTCCGATTTATGTTTGAGATTACTCGAAAAACATCATTTGTTTTTTTCTCGGAGGGTTGTGTATGTTAAGGGCGTTCCAGTTGTAATACTGGTTATTAAAGGTATACAGTAAAACTGTACCCATTATACTATACTTGTCGTTCTTACTGTCGAACCATGCTTTCGTAGGCACAGAGATGTTATAAACGTTGCCCTAACTTTTCGTGGACAGTTCGTCCCGGCCTCAAAGGGATAAAGATGTATATAGGAGTAGGCATATAATTATTATAGTGTTTTACATATAATCTATATATATGTCTGCATTCTTTTAAAACTAGTAGAAGGTTTCAATCGTGAAGTGATTGTGCGTATAACATATACGTGTATCTATATATAGGTCCTGATTTCGTTCGAAAAGCAACAATTATGGGTACATGTTCACAAACCACATACTGTACAGGAATTTAATCTTTCGATTTAAGTATAGTATACAATTGGGTAGTTTTAGTACCAAATAGATAAAGTTTCATTGAAAGTTACATATTTAACCAAGATGTGGTTATAGTCTTCGATCGAAGCCTACAGATAAACTTCTAAGGTCAATTCTACAGTCTCTCCCAAAGTAAATCTGTTAGTCCCTATTTATATTGTTGTATTCTATCAGTCATTTAATTTTTAATTTTAAATCTTGTTATGTCTTATATACCGTGTACCATAAAACAGTTTGTTCCTTCCATTATACATTTTTCACAGATGAGATCCTTGGTCATTATATCAGTCTATTTATCACAGTGTTAGCATTTTCCTTAAGACAAGTAACCCTACTAAGCAACTACAATTCATCATTTTACTGTTCATGAAAAATTACACACAGATTTTATCCATAGAAATTACTTTGATACAGAATTAACATATACAAATTGTCAATATAAATGATCATTAAAAAATGGAGAAGGAGTGGATCAATGTATCTGAATTCAGTTCACGGGAGAACAAAGGGAACAACCACATTCCTCCCAACCATAGAATAGGCAGCCAAAATCACTTGCCGAATTCACCCCCTAGCCTGACCATGAATCCATAAGGGCGAACTTGGAAAACCTCCTCCTCAGAAATGTCTTTCAATTCCAGCAAATTCCTCTTGCCTCACACTCACTCAGTAGTGTTCATAACAGCAAGAAAAAAAAAATAGTCTCTCTTCCCAACATACTTCGCAGCGTCCTGCCTCCTCACATATGCTATTTATCAATTTGCCTAGGTCTTTTCCCTCCCTTGGGAATTTTCACAGCTTTCTAAATCCTTGATTTTTAGAGGCTGCCAATGGACAAATCATTGATTTTCCACTAGTAACGATTAGCCCAGGGGTAGTTCCAACATGTTCCCCACTCATGGAGTCATAGTCAACTAATTTTTAACATGGTTGTTCCATTTGTCCTCCTGCAATCAATATAAAATATTTTGTTTCCATACAAGTGTCATAGTCAAAATAGTTAGCTGAGACAAATCAGATCTTTTCACAACAGTCATAAGAATTTATTACAATATTAAATTTGAAAATCGGAATAACAATAAATAGTAAAAATTTTCCAAATTCGAATTTACTAAAAATGGAAATGAATTTCCAACCAACTTGAATTTCTAAATATTTTATTTTTTGGGACATCACATCCTTTCCCCCTTCAGTAAAAAAATTATCATCAGTGTTCGTTCCTTTCCTGGAATAGGATGGGATGAGTTTTTCGCACATCTCCCTCCATCTCCCAAGAGGCCTCCTCAGGGCTAAAGTGCTTCCACTGCACCTTTACCTGAGCGACGACTCTGTTCTGAAGTGCTATTTCTCTCCAGTCCAGAATGCGTAGGGGTTCCACCTGGAACTTGCCTTCGGGTTCCACCTGAACCAAGTTCGAATCAATCATATGAGTAGGGTCATGAATATACTTTTTCAACAAAGAAATATGAAGTACGTTGTGAATTCTCAGATTAGCAAGAAGTGCAAGTTGATATGCTACGGGTCTAACTTGAGCTAGTATCTCGAAGGGTCCACAAAACCTGGGTGCCATCTTGGCACAGTTCCCTAACTTCAACAAGCTTTTTCGAAATTTGACCTTCAAATAACATGGTCTCCCACTTGAAATTCCAAGTGTCTTCTTTTATGATCTGCATAGCTCTTCTATTTGTTCTGTGCTTGTTTCAAATTCTGTTGTACCTTCCTTACCGTGTTTTCCATTTCTTGGAGCATCTCTAGTCCCACCATGAGTCTGTCAGCCAAGTTATCCTAGCTAATTAGAGTCATACACTTTCTACCATACAGTATTTTGAAAGGGCTCAATTTATCCTAAGTTTGATATCCATTGTTATATGCAAATTCTACCAAGTGTAGATAGTCCTCCCATTTGTTCGATTTTGTCCTTACGTACATGCAGAGCATATCCTCTAGAATTTGATTTTTCCTTTCAGTTTGTCCATCTGTTTGTGGATGAAAACTCATACTGAAATTCAAGTTAGTGTTTATCCCTGCAAACAATTCCTTCCAAAAAGTGGATGTGAATTTTACATCTCTATCTGAAATCACCATTTTAGAAATACCATGCAGTCTAAAAATCTCTTTCATGAATATTTCAGCAATGTTTATAGCTTTAAAAGTAGACTTTACAGGAATAAAGTGTGCAGACTTACTGATTTTGTCGATTATGACCATGATAGAATCATTCTACTTCTGATTTTTATGCAAAACTGTTATAAAATCAAGTGATATGGTCTCCCACTTCCATTCTGGTATTGGTAATGGCTGTAATAGGCCAGTTGGATGTTGGTGCTCGACCTTAACCTCCTGACAATATTGGCACCTAGACAAGTATTCTGTTGTTTTTCCCTTCATTTTAGGCCAATAAAATAGTTTTCTAAGTGTTGTTATTGTTTTCTGGTAACCTTGATGGCCAGAATACAGTTTCTTATGTACTTCGTCCAAAACTGTTAATTTTAACTCTACGGAATCTGGTAAGTAAAGTCTATTTTTAAATCGTAGTAGTCCCTTCTTGTTGATACTTAGATCTGATTTATCTGATTTTGCGGTACTATTCTATAATTTTTCCATTACCTTAGTGTAATTTCCGTCGTTAATAACTGTTGTCCTTATTTTTTATTCCATATCACTTTCTGCCCTATTGATATTTATCTCAAATAAAACGTGGACTCTTCTGCTTAAAGTGTCTGCTACTTTATTTTCCTTACCCTTGATATGTCTGACCTCGAAGTTGAATTCTCTCAAGAAGGCTAGCCACCTTGCTTGTCTTGCATTAAGATCTAGTTGGTTAAACAGATATTTCACCCCACTATTATCTGTTAATAGTAGGAATTTTCTGCCCATTATGTAGTGTCGCCACATTTTTAAGGCGTGTATTACTACTGCTAATTCTAAGTCATGAGTGACATAATTTCCCTTGTGTTCTTTTAATTTTCGGGACTCATAACAAATAACGTGTCCTTCCTGAGTTAGAACACCACCTAGTCCTTCTTTACTTGCATCCACAAATATGGTGAAGTCTTTATCGGGGTTTTCTACCTTCAATATGGGTGTAGTTGTCAATAATTCTTTCAGCTTGTGAAAACTGTCTTGACACTTCTCTGACCAATTAAAATTGGTCCCTTTCTTTTGTAGTGATGTGATAGGGTATGCTATCTTGGAAAGCCTTTCTATAAATCTGTGGTAATACCCGATGATTCCCATGAATGACTGGATGTCTGTTACATCCTTAGGTACTGGCCATTCCATAATAGCTTTTATCTTCTCCGAGTCCACAACAATACCCGCTGCTGAAATTACATGTCCTAGATATTGTATTTATTTTTGATAGAAATCACACTTGTCAAATTTGGCGTACAATTTATGTTTTCTCAACGTCTGCAAGACTATCCTTAAGTGTTCATCATGTTCTTCCTTCATTTTTGAATAGACCAGAATATCGTCAATAAATACTACCATGAACTTGTCTAAGTACTAACTGAAAATGTTGTTCATCAGGCACATAAACGTGGCAGGTGTGTTAGTGAGTCTGAAACGTATGACTACGAATTTGTAGTGGCCATATCTTGTCCGAAAAGTTTTTTTTTTCACATCCTCGTGTTTTATCCTAACTTGATGGTAACCGAAACGCAAATCCAACTTTGAAAAGATCTTGGCCCCACCTACTTGATTGAACAGATCATTTGTCCTTGGTAAGGTGTATTTGTTCTTAATAGTCATTTTATTCAGTTGTTGATAATCGATACCGAGTCTTAGAGTACCATGTTTCTTTTTAACAAAGAGGACTGGTGCCCCCCATGGTGAAACACTCAGTCTAATATACTCTTTGTCCAACAATTCCTGTAATTGTATTTTTAGTTCTGTCAGTTCCGGTAGACTCATTCGGTAAGGTGCCTTTGAGATAGGGGTTGAATAAGACGGTAAGTCAATGGAGAAGTCTATTTCCCTTCTAGGAGGTAATTCCGGTATTTCATCCACAAACATGTCTCTGAATTCATGTAAGATAGCAAAGTCCTCTAACTTTGCTTATCTTGTTTTTCTAGTAGATTTGTCACTTGGATGGCATAAACTTAGCATCCCTTTCTAACACATTTCTTGAATTGCATCGCTGAAACCTGTCTGACCGATACAGGTTTTGGTATTCCCTGGGCTGTTCTAATGGTGCCAAAATCATCTTTATAGCTAAGTACCTTGGTATACTAGTCTAGTATTGCTTTGTGTTGTTCCAACCAATTCATCCCGATAATCATATCGTAAGATCCTAGTGGTAGGATATTCAGATTTGCTCTTATATTTTGACCATCTAAACTGAATTCAAAATCCGAAATACAAACCATGATTTTGTGTGCTTCAGTTTCTTAAGTTTATTTGACGCTACCTCATCAGGAGTGATATAACTTAACGAAGCTCCAGGGTCAATTAAAATAGAAATTCGAGTGTTATTGATTTTACCTTCGATTTCTACCACCGAGGACTGGTGGTCATCTTCTCGACCATCTATGGCTGCATTTATCCGATGCAGGATTCTGCCCACGTCTCCCACCGTCGAGGCTTCCTGCAAATTGTGAACAGTAGTTCTGTTTGCTAAAATTAAACGTGGACAGTTTCTACTTAGATGAGGTTCTCTACATTCCCAACACTTTAATGGCTCTCTGTAATGTCCCCCACCTCTTAGAGAGGTGATGAGGAGACTCAGTGGCCTGGGGACCCCCACGAGGTCATAGTCTCACACTGAAGAGGGAAAAGTCAAAAAGTTAAAAGTTATATTTTTAAGTTGACTTAAGAAAGGAAAAGGATAAAGGAGTAAAAGATAACTCAACAA
>JASDQU011314780.1:10028-32535 GCA_032191745.1 Picea mariana | reverse complement strand
CCTTTCATCTTGGAGGTTTATGCAGTCTATGGAAGGGCTAGAGGCTTCAGATTTCAACAGGTCGGAGAATTTTTTTTTGAATTCCCCATGTTTGATTAACTCAGTGAGGGGCACAGGGATTCTGATCTTTTGTAGTTCATGCTCGAAATTAAAGGGAGATGTAATCTTTGGAATTTCTCTAATCTCAGGAGAATGATTTTGAATGATAGGGGAAAGAGGTTGGGCCTTCTTACCTCTGTGGTTGTCTGCTACCTCGTCAGCAGACTTCTCTGCTCTAGTGGATGACTCAGGAAAACCAGGTGCTGCTGCCCTCTTGTCAGACCTCAAGTTGTACCTGCCTCGGCCACCGCCAGCTTTGTCTCCTTTGCTCAATTCATTTAGCTGACTATTCATGAGAGACTCCTCGTATGCTGACCGAGTTAGATGGGGGAAAGGAGGAGTGACTTCTACAGAGTGGATTTTAGGCTCAGGCTCGTCTGGTTGTCTTTCTTCTTCATCAGCTACAAAGTTGTTCTGGAAGGGAGCCTAAATTATTTGGTCATCTCTGTCTCTTTCCTTCTCTTTGTGCATAGTTGGAGGAACAAAATTGTTTGGTCTCCTGAAACCTCCTTTATTTTCGGTGTTCTGAGGGCCCTTATACATCTACCTCCTTTCCACCTTCAATATCTCCACCTCTTCTTTAAGAAAGTTCATTACTTGGGCCAGCTCGCTTACTTGAGGGTGGGACAATGATGGGCCAGAGATGTTGGAGTCAGAAGTCGAGGCTTCTGATTTTCCTTTTCTTCTATCTGTGTCGGCCTTGTTCCTCAGTCTGTCAGCTGCTAACATATTGGATTCCACTTCTATAGCTGCATCTTGCATCTGAGCTAAAGAGGTGGCTCTCCTTTCTCTTAATATGAGACATAAATCAGGGTCAAATGCACTAGCATATGAAATTTGAGCAGAGGCTTCGGAAGGCTTTATCTCTGTAAGAATCTTGTTATACATCTTATTGAATCTTTTGGAGAAGTCAGAGACAGACTATCCTTCCTGCTTCTTCAGAGATCCAAACTCAGTCATATAATATATGTAATCTTTTCTATCCCCCCACTGTCTCAGGAAAAAATTATCCAGAGCCTCAATTCCAACTATGGATCTTGGGGCCAGTCCCCTGAACCACTTCCTAACCTTACCATCCAGGCTCTGGACGAAGACTCTCATCCAGACATATTCATTCTCAATATTTAGGTTTTGTGCATAACTGTAAAAGGCAACCAGGTGCTCTTCTGCAGTTACATCTCCCTCACCACTGAACTTGGGCATGTATTTCAAATAGTCCCTAGCAGGGAGAGGGTTCAAAGGCTGAGGAAGAATCAAAGGAGCATATCTAGCAGCGACTATGGCATCCATTCTGTTCGGAGGGGGATTAACACCAGCCATAGGGATGTTGAGTGGAGGAGAACTCGGGGGAGATGGAGTGTGAACATGTGAGGTAGGAAGAGAGGTCCTCCCAGGAGATGAAGGGGAAAACAGAGAGAAGTCTAAGAGACTTGAGTGTACAGGTGTTTCTCTCTGCGCAGCAGTAGTAATCGAAGGAGGAGTTGTGAAACCTCCTGAAGGGGGAGTGACAAGGATCTCTCCCTCTGATACTAGACCAGGAGGGGAAAACTCAACAGGAACACTCCCGAAGTTCAGAAAATGGGAAACCTTAGAGGAAGTACGACTAGGAAGATGAGAATAAGAAAATGGAGTTTTCACAGAAGGGGATGGCGTATTACCTTTTTCAGCGATGGAAACTCCTTTTGCAGAGCTCTTTCCCTTTCTGCGCACGGCTTCCAAGTCTGTTTCTGGTGTGGCCAAAGGCAAGTGTGGATTAGACCTCGTGTGTCTACCTCTCGAAGCCACAATTGATGGAACAGGTTCTCCCTAGCGGAGTCGTCACAGTGGAGTCGCCAGGTGCACAGTAGCAATCTTCAAGTTCTGATATCTGATGCACCTTCAGTATCAGTTAATCGTTGTCGTTCTGCCCATGGAAAATCTTCAACTTCGTCCCCGGCAACGGCGCCAGAAATGTTGGCTATCATAGGTCACTCCTGGATTGCTTGCAGGAGCAGAGCCCGACGCCCATCAGTTTGATGTCACGATTTGTTTAAAGGGTGATCAAATGGAGGAAAACTCAAAACAGCATGGTGTCAACTCAAAAACCAGACCAGGCATGCATGAACGAGTGAGGTCTTGGTAAACTCCAAACAGTGAGTCGTAGTAAAAGGGTGAGAAGGTGGAAGACTTATGCAAGGAGGGTGCAAAGGTCTATAATAAACATCATGTTCATAACAGACTGGAGGAGAAAGCATTCAAACACAAAGTATCTTTATGTTCAAACACAGAAAACCAGAGAGTACAAAAATGCCACGACAAATCCTTTATCATAACATAACTGCAACAATCCACGTGAATCATTCAACTGTGAATACTCTGGCATGAGATGAAAAAAAGATGGAAAAAGGAGAATTGTTTATCATAAACCAAGAAATCTCAATCACAGAGGCATAACCAGAAAACCAGAATATCGTTGAAACTTTACAGTCGGAAGCTTAGCTCTACCATCGATAGATACAAAAATGGCAAAAATGCCTACATATACTCAAAACAACAACAGCAGCGGAACCAAGAAAATGCATTGAAGGCTTTGCGTCTGCATGGCTTCTGACACTCTGCAGCCGCAATCTTTGAATAATCGTGTAACTGGTGGCAGACGCGATAGATCTTTTGACAGTTACATCGACGAATCGACGTGCCTTTAATTCATTGCAGGACGTCCCCATTATGGTGGAGACAATGTCTAACCACCACCAACCACTTCAATAACTGCTTCTTGGGATTGAGAACGACCCAGCCAACTCAGCATTTCAGGATAAGGAGGGCTTCTCTCGCGCTGCCACCTGGAATAACTGAATAGCTTGAGAGATTGGCATGGAGGCTAGCGCGGAAGATGAGCACACGACAAGAATGGTGGTGGAATGGTGGTTCCAGGTTGTAAGGATGTGGAAAGAGTGACGAGAAGAGAGAAGGATGACGGAGGACGATTCATGGCGGAAGACGTCAGGGGGAAGGAGAGGAAGATGGGAGAAATGAATTTGCCTTTGGGTGAGCGACTGATGTGGAAAAGAATGGGACACATGGCCAAAAACGAGTGGATGATGAGAGGAGAGAGGACCGTGTGGATCGAGGAGGGGAGGCGGATAGGGGAGACATGGCAGCAGGGAAAGGCAGAAGGGAGGATGAAATGATGGGAGGAGGGCCCACACTTGGTTAAGCACAAGGCAGCTGAGAATGGCGGGGCCACAC
Organism: Picea mariana; assembly: GCA_032191745.1. Classification (NCBI taxonomy): domain Eukaryota; kingdom Viridiplantae; phylum Streptophyta; class Pinopsida; order Pinales; family Pinaceae; genus Picea; species Picea mariana. The sequence continues at coordinate 29,208 of JASDQU011314780.1, read as the reverse complement.
GAGCACCGTTGATCTGGGGTGCCTCGATCGTGGCCGTCGGGAAGCTGCATACAGGATTCTGGACCACCCCCCCCACTTAAAAGTAGAAAGGCGAGGGGGGTCTGGAATGATCTTCATCGCCGTTGATCCGGGCGCCCTGATATGGGCCATCAGAGAGGTGCGCCCCCGATTCCGAAGCCCCCCCCCCCGCTTAAAGGTAGAAAGGCAAGGGGGGTCCGGAATCCAATGTGCGCTGTTGATCCGAGCGCGCGAATCTGGACCGCTTGGACTTGCTCGTCGCTTACCATGGGCGCATTATCACCCAATACTTAGGACAAATGGGTTTTTAACCCCTTCTTTTGCTATCTAATCCCCTCTACAGGAAATGTCGCTAACAGGTGGAAAATCTGGCCTAAGGTTGAGGACTCTCTATTTTCTGTTATTGGCAGGGAAATACAAACCTTGCATGTGGTAGAGAGAGTCAACCTCATAATGAATATATTGTATGAAGTGGAGTGAGCCATATTAAGTTTCCATACACTTTTTTCTCATGTATGTGAGTTGCAATAGGAACAATCATGTATGTATGTGGGTTGTTGAAGGAATAGTCATGTACATCCATACAATATCTTCTAGGAAAGATCATATGTTATGAGTGCCATGACTTTGGTAATTATGATTCAAAGTTTCCACACTGAAAGGGAATAGGAAAAAGGTAGAAGGAATCTACAACATAGGTTGATGAGGTTGCAGACAGGTTCTAGAGTGATATCTTGTTTGTATTCGGCCTTTCAGTTACTATCTCCAGTAGGGAGAGATGGTTGGTGGATGGCGGAGTCCATAAAATATCTTCTAGGAAATATCATATGTTATGGGTTCCATGAATTTGGTCATTATGATTCAAAGTTTCCACACCGGAAGGGAAGAGGAAGAATGTAGTAGGAATATACAACATAGGTTGATGAGGTTGCAGACAGGTTCCAAAGGGAGATATTGTTGGTCTCTGACCTTTCAGGTACTATCTCTAGTAGAGAGAGATGGTTGGTGGATAGCAGATCATATTTCCATATGACAAATGCTAGATATTTATTTGAAACTCTCATAGATATTGACTCAGAGTTATGTGTGGATCTTGTTACGGGAGCCAATCATTCATTACGAGGATCCAATAATTTATCATTTTGATTGGAGTCAGGAGAGATAATGGGGGTGTCGAATGTGTTGTGGGTTCCAAAACTCAGGAGGCGTGTCCTCTCAATATTGGAGATTGGGAGGAAGGGATATCATGTATCATTTCGATATGGATGGGTACTTCTTGTGCCTAGACAGTCTAGATTTAGATAAAAAATGGTTCTTGGAGTTATGGAGGGAAACCTATATAGGTTGAGGGGCCAACCTCTGAGTGTTGTGGTTAGAAGGATAAGAGATACAAATTAGGAGGAGCAGATGGCTCTATGAGTGGTGAGGTAGGTGACCTCACCAGTGGTACATGCTCAAAGGGATACAGAGTTAAGAGGGAATCAACCCTCAGGATCCAGGAGGGAGGAGCATCCTCCAAAGACTGTGAAGAGGACAATGAAAAGAGAGCAGATGGCCCCGGAGGATGTGCAGACTCAGAGGGATTCAAGTTTTAGTAGGAGCATGTGATCTCAGAGTGAGCTTGGTCTCAAGGAGAGTCGGTTGGATCAAAGGGATATATGGTCATCCAGAGGGAGTTCCTTCTTAGTTTTATTTGACAGAGAGAAATATTCTAGGACTGAAAGATAGGTGTCATGGTTGGAGGAGGCCAAACATGAGCTTCATAGGCAGGAGGCTTCTAGAGCATATAATACATCCATGGAGGATCCATGTGTTTCAACATGTTATGAAACTATGATAGAGGAGGATAGACAAGAGCTTAAGAGTAAGGATGCTTCTATGGTATGTGAGACATGTATGGAGTAACCATTTACTTTAGCAGAATGTGCTACAATGACCGAGGATGCATCCAGTTAGACAGTATTTTTCTCAGTGACTGAGGATGAATCCAATCACACAGACTAGACAACTCGATTAGTTCTAATGATACAACCAGTGAGACAGACATGACATAGTTCATGGACCCATTTTCCGCAATGAAAAAGGGAGTAGCCAATTTGTACTATTGGATTATAGATGAGGAATAAGACCAACTTGTAGTTGGGAGAGAGATGCTTCTATTACTATACATACATCTAGTTGATGGTGGATAGGATACCTCCCTCGCTAAGAGGGAGTGTTGATTTTTGTATCTTTGGGAGGAATTTTCACAATAGGCTAAGGTGTCAAGCATGTGGGAATATTTGTTGGCACCAAATTAGCCTTTCAATTTGGTGAAAACCCCCTTGGATTTAAGTGGGGGTGTTGTAACCTAGGTCTGCATCCCCTGCCTCTCCTCTCTTTTTCCCTATGACTTCATCAATTTTTCCTCTTTTGGTTGGTTAAGTCATTTCCCCATTACTGAGTGACTTGGTTCTTATTGATTTCTTTCTAGTTTGAGTCTTTGCACGTTTCTATTCTTGTTTTTCTAGAAAGGATGAAATATATGTTGGATTTGGTTCGAATTACTTGTCAACATATTTTCCATTGATCCATCTCACCATAGGTTGACCAAGCCTTTTATATACACAGGAAATGCTTGTGTACAAATGCATCCATTCAGAATGGTCATTTTATGGCCATGATTGTCGAAATGAACAGGGAAATTTCCAATGGTAAAGATTCACTAAGAAAATTATATCAACGGTTATCGCCTATTCGGGGGTGCAAAATCACGTGGAGTTTAACACCAAGAGTCATCCGAAGTCCCAAATTTAATCCAGACCATCCATCAGAGGGTACACATGGGGACAGATCATTCACTTCAAAGATTTTCCTCTGAGACATTTTTCATGTTTCACATTTGAAACACTTGAAGCCCGAAAGTTCGAAGTGAATCTGGACAATTGATTCTAGGTCATCGAGAACCATCGATCCTTTCAATAAGTAAATATCACCCAAATCACAGATCATCATCAGATCGATGATCACATTTTCTTGCAGGGACATAAACTGCTCGAGCGTTAATTTTCCTAAGCGGTCCCACAATTGGAACCATGGTATTTTTGGAAGGGTACGTGGCATCTTGTGGTGGATTGGGGGCCCAAAGGAAGTCTAGACCCAAACCACCCTCAACATCTCCTGCAATAACGTGCTCGAATGACATCGGATCACCGCGTCACCTCCACGTCACTTCCACTCATCCCACTCACTACTCTCACTCCTCTCACCACCTGACACTTGTCCTCCGTTAACCACCACACTGATCTCCATCGGTGGTGGCCCACCTCTCCATATCAATGGTCCTTTCTGCATCTTAGACCCCCCTACCATTCTACCTTTAATGGTGGGGAGGGGGGGTCCAAGAAATTGTTTTTACCATTTTGGGACCTACCTAACATGGCGGCTCCTCAAGAACTCGAACCCCCCCTCCTCTAATCTACTTACCACCTACCCTCCCCTCCGATTTCTTCTCGGGTTGTTTTTCAATATAGACCCCTCTCGCCTTTCGCCACCTATTCTCCACTCACTTCCCAACCTATCTACTCCTCCTCTCCTTATGTGCCACCTGTATCCTTCACTACATGTCGCCAAATCCATACTCTCGATACCTCCACCGTATTCACACCTCCTCTCACTTTGACATATCTCTTCACACGTCATCTAGCCTCGTGTCCATTCATCCTGTCTCTCGATTAGATGCTCACCTCCACGTCTCCCCTCGTGCCTGATGGTATGACAACCATTCTAGTGAAGCTATTTCATAGGTACAGATGCCATCTGATGATGTCAATAGTGCACTTGGCTTCCAAAATCTTAGGCATAGACAGAGAGTTAAGTCTTAGTCACAGGTCTAAGTAGATTAGTCTCAGAAACACTTCAACAAACTCTGCTCATGCAACTGGTTATCTCCAGTGACCTCTACTAGCTTGTAGACATGTTGTCGTTCAAAACAGAGCTCTACTCTGTCACTCTGAGGCCTATTTTCAGCCACTGAGTTCCTCCAACACATGCATCAGTTTTGTCATAGAGACAATAGTAGTTTTATTTGTTTAAGTTCATCATTTTCCTAGATTAGATGCAAGAGTGGTATTCTGTGTGTGATAAGAACCACTCTTGTTGATTAAGTATAGTGTCTTATCAAAGTTAATTATTTGATTTACAAACAGTTCCCTAAATTTAGGACTCGGTCCCCTAAGGACGAGAGCCTCTGCAACTCTTTTAAATAGCTAGTTTTTGGATATTGTTGAGGTCGGAATTTTGAGGAAAGAATAGCAATACAATAGATTGGTTGGACCCGTTTATGCATGGATTAAATCTCTCTACCTGGTGAACATACTCTTGATGAAAGTGTTTTTGTTCAACTCTTCATTTGTTTTCATTTTTATCTTGAATACAATTTTTGATTTGTGCAACGTACATTTCATTTCCTTTCAGCTATTGTATGACTTATTTTTACTGATACACAACCTGTCAAACAACTAATGATTTGGTGAATATTTGTTTTCTAAAACCTGTGGGAGTTACTTTGTTTTGATACATGTTTGATGTCTTGAAATGATATTTTAAGTATTGAACTTATTGCAACAGATTATTCATTGAGTAGTTTGTTGTTCCCCTCTGTTTTATATTATTTCACTCGCCTGTCATTAGTGTGCCATCAGCCAAGGAGGGCCCCCATCCATATCATTCTTCCAACCCAACCTTTCCTTTTTATTTATAGAATAACCCTCTGACCAACCAACAAAAATTTAAAAGAATCAATCATTCTAAACTGATAGGTGGCATATATTTTCCCTTTAGCAGTTAGGTGCAGACCTTAAGACCAACATCAGGCTTCATGGGTTTTGTGATGGGATTTGTGTGGATGTGCTGGGGCTTCACACCCAAAAGGAAAACCTAATTTGATGTTGAATTGTGGAAGGTATTCTATGGTGACCCCCAAGGATTGTATATAAAGGAGAGAGGTCATTATGACATATCATTGTATCATCATAGAATAATGGAGTTAGCATAAGTGAGTCTGCACTTGTACTAGGAGGCTTCATGCTTTATGAAAAGGGAAATTTTCCTAGGGTAGAAAATAAGGGCTAAGGTTGAGGACTCTCTATTTTCTTTTCTTGGAAGGGAAAGACACACCTCGCATGTGGGAGAGAGAGAGACAAAATCAGAAGGAAGATATTGTACGAAGTGGAAAAAGTCATATGCAATGTCCATACAATGTTTTCACATGTATGTGTGTTGGAGTGGGAACAATCACATATGTATGTGGGTTGCTAAAGTAACAATCACACATATACGTACAATATCTTATAGGAAGGGGAAAGTACATACATACATATATCAAGTGACCTCAATAGGTTGTACACGTGGTCTACAACATATTTGTGGGCAAAGGAGATTTACAAAATATTGTTGAGGTTTGGTTTCTTGTTTGTATATTGGAGGAAAAGGTTGTCCTCAGATTTGGTAATTTTGAGAGGACTTGCTTTGTCCTTATATTTGGTAACTTTGAGAGGATTGGTTTTGGTCCTCAGAATTGGAGAATTGGATAAAGTTACAAAATAGAAATATTTTGTCTCTTGTGTATTGATGATTCATTTATGATCGTATTGTATGTTGCTCCATGCTAGAATAATTTAGGCATCTCAATGTTTTTATGTTTACATTTCAATTGAGTTAACCATGTATAATTGTGAAAACAATATAACAGACTTGAGGTGTAGTAAAATCTAACAAATCCAACACCCAAAAATTAATTGAAACATTGTATTTCTAAGTCCACATTGAAATAGTTGAGTCAAAATTGACAAGGTTGAGCAGTTGAAACTCAAACCATTGTAATAATCATGAGTTGGGGTGCATTTTCAATAGTATATGACACCCTCAAATTCCCAGAAACAAAATCAAGTGAGCATGAAGTGCAAGCGAACGAGTTCAATTGAAAAAAATTAAGAAAGTGAGTTCAAGCGAGTAGGTATAAACAAGTGTATGCAATGATGGTCAAAATCACAGAGTTGTTTCCTTATTGGAATCTTTATTGGAAACAAATGAGAACAGTTTGGTCATACTGACCAATGCAACATCAGAAAATGTTATCACGTGTTTTTGAGTCATGTAAATGAATATCTATTTGCTACAATCTCAATCCCAACTATTGAATGATGAAATCAAGGATCTCAAAACTCAACAATTAGTGAAGTTTTGTGAACTAGTTTTTGTTTAGAAAAACCCTCTCTATGATGATGATGATGATGATGATGGTGTTGATGATGATTTTTATCAATAGTCATTGAAGGAGAAACTAGGCAAGACAACTTCAGATACAATTGTATATGAGGATGAAGTTGTGCATGGACAAGTTCAACTTTCTCTTTCTAAGACAATCATCAAACCTTGGGAAGAAATCAGGAATAATAAGCACAAAATAGGTATCATATATGATAAGGAAGTAAATTTTCATATTCCATATTATTCCAAATGAATCTACTTGATCAATGCATGATTCCTTCGATAAGATTTAACTTTCCTTGTTCTAGTTCAACATCAGAATGATAAATTCCAACATTGCAATCAAGTTGGTCACATGGAGAGTCATTGTTTTGATCTCCAGCCTTGTCATAATTGCAAGTGAAATCATTCATCAAATAGATGTTTGACATTGAATAAATATACAATATTAAAAGTACACTATGGGTGGCTTGATCCTTCGTAATGGTCATCAACAACCAAGCGATTATTTAAGTCTTATCAAACAATTCAATCTCTACTAAAGAGATGTCTTGCAACAGATAGTGAAATGAGTATGGTACTCTATTGAGCATCAAAGGGGGGAGTAAAATGATGTAACTCTCCTACACCTTTGAGGGGTGGGGGGGGGAAGCGGGCGGGGGTCCATAAATCAACTGAAGACGGTTCGTGGTCAACCAAAAACCACACGTTGTCTCTCCTTTCAACTGACAAAGGGAGGAATTAAGGATGGTTTTTGGACTAGAATTTGTGACAACAAATATGCTAGATGGAAATCAAAATTTCCATATGGGAAACCACAATATGTAGAAAGTATACAAAACAAAAATAAATATGCCAAATGCACATCAAAATTTCCAAATGGCCAATCACAATCTGTAGAAAGCATACTAAACAAAAACAAATATGCCAAATGGGAATCCAATTTTTCAGATGGGAACTACAATAAATAGATGACATAATTTGACAAAATTATGGTTCAATGTATTTCAATTGAATCATACACATGATACAAGAGTGTGATGCTTATTTTTAGAGCAATGATGTGGACATTTTGTTCACCTGGATGGTTATTTGACCTAGCAAAGGACAACTAGATCATTTTGCATTGTAGCTTGTCATTTGATTGAGTTGTCAATCATTTTTAGGGATATGTCAGACTTGCAACTAACTCACTTATCTTGGTTCTCTCTCATCATATTGATGTTTACATCCATGAAAAAATTACAAGAATTCTGGCTCACATGATTACACGGTGATATTTGTCGGTACTTTGTTTTGCCAGATAAAAGCCTCTAAACTTAGCAACTTTTTGAACTTATATCTTCCTTTTTTCCATATTTATCATCTATCCTAACCTATAAAATACCATCCAAGGAAAATTTAGGTAAATATTCAATTTTTTTAATCATATTAAATCAACATTTTAAAATAGCTAAATTTGGATTTTATTAGTTTTTACCAGAAAAATCAGTTTGTGTAATTTCTCATTCATCGAGATATGTCCAGGCCGAGATGGGAGAAGTGAAGACTTGATTTTTGTTCCTTGTATTCATGGAATGGAGCGCATCGTCTTGGACACATAAAATCAAGTCAAAAATGTGTCAATCAACGTAAGGTCAACACACCCCCTTTGCTAGAAAATAACCTGTTTTAGCATAAAAATCAACAAGAACTCAACCATGTGTGATTTTGCACGATTTTTGGCACACCAAAGGATGAATTCAATCACATATCATACACTGAATTATTCTTTGAGGAAATTTGTGAGCAAGTGATCCGGTTAAAACATGGTACATTATGATTATCATTTTTGGTTTATGTGTTTATGCTATGATTGAGTATTGAAAATTGATATATTATTATTATTGATGTATACAATTGAAAGGTATTATGGTGAGGTTTCCTGAGTGTGTAGGAAACGTGGCTTGACGAGGATTCTTATGGCATCGACAAACTTCCTTGGACTCCGGATTGAGTCAGGGAGTGGACTATTGACTTTGTTTTTCAATACTATTTTGATTACACATGTATTATGATGATTACAATTATGGATTTCATGTATAAAGATATTAATATTATATTTGTTAGTGGATGCATGCATGGTAACACTTTCTAATCTGAATCACATATGGAGTAAAGGGGTCATACACATATATCATATGGATGAGGGAGAGGCGTGGCTGCGTCCATGTCACAACCTACTAGTACTCCTGTCGTGAACTGAACTAAAGGTTAACGACTACCTTGTTATGAGATGTTCATGATGTCACAAGGAAAGACTGAGACAGTTTCTCATGAGGATTTCGGAGGGGTGTACAATAAGGTGGATTCCTTATTCCTTAGTAAGCCCTTAGTCTCACACAAGGTTGACAAGTGAAGTATTAACTCCAAGCATCAGAAAACTTCCAAACTAAGTCAATTGGCGAGTGTCACCCTTGAAGCACGTAGGTGCGTCTTGAAGGGCATGTCGCAATAATAAATTAGTGAGTTATTAAAAAACTATAATACCTTAGAGAACAAAACAATAACTTAGAAATGATAGAAAATAGAATATAAATTTAGATAATTTTATTTTGATTTATGAAAGGAAACATGATAAAAATCAAAGACAAACTAGTTATGTCTAAATAAAATTATATTAAAGGGGCTTAAGGAAAATCTTATACTAAACAAAACTATTATAGGGAGAATAAATTAATTTAGGCATGTGCATAAAGTGTGCATGAAATTAATAAAAATGAATTTTAATTAAAATAAAATATATTCATGAGAGAATGGGTTGTCAACATCGAGTTAGTATCCTAAGTCAATCAAACTCTAAATACAAACTAAGAGAAGAGTTTTAATCAAACTCCAATTGTAAATTAGTTTGGGGACACAATAAAAGAGAAATTGGGGAAGTGAGGGACAACTAATAGAAAATCTAGGAACTAATTGAGTGTGAGGGAAAATGCATAAATAATTAAATTAAAAAGGATTAAACATGCGCAACTTTGGGAAAAAGTGACATGTGTTAGGGGTCAATAATCTGTAAATTAATTATTAAAAATTATTTAATTGTGCATGAGATGAAAAGGGTCAAAGTGAAATCTCTTATAAAAGGAATGGTGAGGAAGAGGGAAGGTACGTATTGTTGGATGAATGAAATGTTGTTAAACTTTCTATTGACCGAGTTTACTTTTGTGAGTTGGGCTACAAGCTTGTGCAAGAGGTGGAAGCCACTCCTTGCAAGGGAAAGCTTGAGCTAATATCTATTCTGAAATTGTGTGTGACTCCTTTGTGGCTTGGGGGGCTAAGGGGGAAAAAGAGTACCCCTAACATTGGCTAGGAAGTACTGATGAAATCCTTGGATTAGCAAGCAAAGAAAAAAGATCATGATTAATTTAATAGTTGCAGGTCAACTTAAAGGTTCAACATTATTTGAGTTACAATATTATATTATGTAGTTATTTACTGATAAAAAAATATAAAATTTGTAGAATAATCATTCTTATTTTTGGACAAACTCGTATGGTTCTTGGAAATTATATGAATTGATCGTTATTGTGGTTGTAAATAAAATGGAATAAACCTTCTAAAATATTAACTTTATACTTGTTAGATAAATTCATATATATTGTTCAATGATAGTGTAGTATGTCTATTGGCCAAGTGATATTATTGTCGTGCATGAATCAGATTTAATAGGCACATATACATCCTTATTATGTGAATCTTCGGTTTTTCCTTTATTGTTATTCTCTTGAATAATTCATTAATGGAGTAATCCAATATATTAAAATGGTCAGCAGTGAGAAATATGATTCCTATATATTTTATCATTTTAGGTAGTAGTTTTCTATTGATTTGATATAGTTTTTTTTAACAAAATCCCAATCAACGGATCGATGTATTGAATTAACCTTTATTAATTACAATAAAATTGTATGTTAATGAAATTTGGATAATTTTATCATTTTAGGTAGTAGTTTTCTATTGATTTGATATAGTTTTTTTTAACAAAATCCCAATCAACGGATCGATGTATTGAATTAACCTTTATTAATTACAATAAAATTGTATGTTAATGAAATTTGGATAGTTGGCTCTCTCTCTAGCCATGTATTTCAGTACTCTGTCAAATGAAATTCCTTGATTTTGAGGATATAGTCGTTGTCAGTGTACTTGAACTGAAGGAAGTAAATACCCAACTCATAGGTCAATATTCAAATAATTACGTTTTGGTTTAATAGATGTTCCAAAAATTCGAAGGATACGCTTTTACGGAGAGCTTGGTCTTGTTAAATTAAATTTCTGTTTTTGCTTCTAGTCACTCATCCTCTATTGACAGTACGAGCCTCGATTATTATTCTCGTATGATTTCCTTGGTTATACATTAGAGAGAGATGCATTAAAAAAAAGTGGTGATACATCAACTGTATTCGCCCACTAGAAAAATGTTGGTCGTGGTGATACATCAATATTGTGGAAAATGTTTTATTTTCTTCCCCATAAACCATATCCATAAACCATATCCATTGCAAACCATATATGTGCTCCCAATGTATTTTATACCAAGACTCATATATTAAACTCCCATTTTCAATCGCTGCAATAATCCATGCGAGAGGGTTCATTCTTTTAATGCATAATAGAATCAAACAAATGAAATATATAAGTGATTTTTTTAGCATGCTACAAATGCTCTTTGAAAAAAAATCTCTCGCTCATTGACAGATTTCGTACTAAGTGCCTACTTTTCATCCATTATTGCAATTAAAGTATAATAAGTTAGATTGTTCACAATGGCCGCTCTCTTGTTGACTGCCTTCACATACATTTGACTACATTATTTCTAACTAAATATTTGATTTCCTTTTAAATCTTATCTTGGATTATTCCATAATTACACCGAAAAGCATATACCTATTAGCAATAGGCACAATTAATCATCTTTTAATCTAAAATTCTAATGGTTAACAATTGAAGATACTGGCATATTCTTAGACGTCCTCCCAAATCAATGAATGTGATTTACTCTTCATAATTTCCTTGTATTTCTGCATCCGTTAACCTGTTTAATTTTTAACATTTACTTAATCATATTAAGAAATTACTATAGCACTATATGATTGCCATGTTTAAATGATTAACCTTTGAGATTACCTCAACTGTCCAGGCTTTCATTTTCTGGCTGACAGTGCGTTTCATTTTCTAGCTGGCAGTGCGTTTCAATCTTGCTAAGAGGCTTGGAGGCAGTTCGAGTCGGATTTCATCCCTCTCCCAAAAAGGCGAGTGCCTCGTGTATTATAATTGGAATATCAACTATTGGTCGCTCACGTCTCCATCTTCTTTATTTGCCGGGAGAATCAAGAGATTCAATAACGGCTTTAACGATGTGCCCGATTGATCGCCATTTCCCTCTCCCTCTGCTTGAAATGCTGCTTTCGTTTCATTTCATTTTCTGTCTTTCCTATACCTTTCGGCTTTATCCAACCACGAATTAAAGGCTGTGATAGTATTATGTATGGTGAATATTGACCTAGCAATCATCAATTTTATTTGTCTATTATTCATTTCATACAATATATTCCATGTTACTTTGTATAAAAAAAGCTACATATGACTATGGAAAAGCAAGTTCAACAATATGAACCATATTTTTTACAACAAACCCTAAATTATATTATAGTGAAGGCTAAAATGTTTAAAACTGAAAATAAATTCAACAATATAGAAGGTTTAGTTATCAAGTCTAGAACTATTTAAATTTAAATTCTAATATCTAATATATTAATGGGAGACGTTTAAATCTGTATCAGTGGTTAATATATTCGAACTAGATTTGAAAATTTAGAATTTTTAAGTAATCTATTCACGGATTTAGTTTTTAGGTTATCAAAGCGTGGATACAACTAATATCACCGCATAGAAATTATAACTGATAGCTGAATCTAAGAGCTGAGAGATTTAGACTAACTGCGCATTTAATATCTGCGGTTTCCCATGGGAAATCTGGTCCATCCTCACGAGAAGCATGTACTTAACCCCTTTTGAAATTGTTTCAAAATAGGTCCATCCTCGTCCACACAGCTAAATCGTACACTGCTGCTATCAGGACCTTCCAAGGAAGAACATAGTAGTAATGGACAACAAAATCCGAATCAGGACCTTCCAAGCTATCTATTGTACATAGATCTATCTAGATTTACGACCTATATCCTTGTCCCTGCTGGTGAATCAGCTATTGTTTGCTTTGATGCATAAGGATATGATCTAAAAATAGGTAACAATCTACTGTATCTACGCTAGGTGCTCAACCAAGCAACTATTTCACAACAAGGGATGCTAGGCGAGATGCTAGACGAAGTAATGGGTTTGATGCTGTTGGATCTAAATTTAAATTCTAATATCTAATTTATCAATGGGAGACGTTTAAATCCGTATTACTCAGCCATGGTATGTTTTAATCTAAGTTTTTCAGGACAATGCGACTATATGCATCAAAATGAGGCCTTATTGCGACTATATGCATCGAAATGAGGTCAAATAAGACCTCTAATTTTCTTATTGGAAATAAAAAATATGTTGTAAACGTTTGATTGGTAGAGAAAAAGTGGAGTACTGAAAAAAATTGATTAAATTGTTTCATTTACATTGGTTATCCTGCATAGACTTAAAAATAGATTACTAATAGTCCTCGGGGCAGGGACTAAAAAAAGAAAAAAAAAAGGGTTATACCTCTAAATATGTATTCATTCTTTTAAATTTAAATATATATATTTATATGATGTTATAAATAAATGATTTTTGTTTTTGGTAATACTTTATGAAATAATTGATGATCATAAATATAGTATCATATTTGTATATGTACTTAGTGAATTTTGATTTTGAGATAACTTATGGTTATTGAATTATAATAATGATTGCATAAAAGTCCTTATATTAATGAGGTTATTAATGATTATGTTTCAATAATTGATATTAAATATTGTATTATGAATGGATTTAATATCTTTGACTTAATGATTAACACTATTAAGTTATAATTCATTAAGATGGTGTCTCCAATTTATAGTAATGATTTTATTAATGATCTATCAATTTTGACGGATTATTGATGATTATAATGACATTAATAGAAATGCGCAAGTTGCACAATCCTAAAATGAGTTTTAGTGAAATTCCACCCTTAGAAGTATACTTACACTCTGCTTCTAACCACTTCGCTAGATAAACTTCTTAGAGTTAGTGGAACGTGATAGAAATTCTGGTTGAATGAAAGTCGTATATGTGTAGTAATATATTTTGAGTTTAGTTTACTTTGTTAATTCAAATGTTTGTGATGTTCAACTTCTGGAGGGTTGTTACACACTCCAAATGATGAATTTGATCTTAATAGATGGATAATATCAGATTTGGATAGCTGGGTAGAGGAATGATAGTATTTTAGTTTCATTTCATGATGTATATATACATAAACATACGAAGACTTTGGGAGATAGAACCAAATTTCTAGTTTTGAATTTTGTTGAAGATTTTGGTTTCTAAGAGACTCACTAAAGCTTTGTACTAGCTTATTTCATTAATACATGAATCCATACTAAGTTATTTCATCTGATAGTCCTTGAATGTATAGTTTGAGGCTTGGAGGGCTCCCATTCTTCATCGTATGCATCATTGTTTTATGTGTACATTTGTTGTAGTTTTATTGTTGGTATATACTCTTTGATTTACTTTTCATTTTATTTTATGTATCTATTGTTTATACCCATTAGTAAATATTTGTTTATATGTTAATCATTGTATTTATCTCGTGCTAATGGTTCACTGCTCATAATATTTAATTCATTGTCTACTATTCACTATTTTAATTTTTTGTTACATTAGTTTATTTGTTGTAGCATTAGTCCCATTTTCATGAAGGTTTTATTTATTTTTAAACACTTAGAACTGATTTTGTTGATGGGAGTAAGGATTGAGGAGTCAACGGAGTACTATTGCAAGTCTTGAAGACACTCAAGGGAGTAGGCTAAGGACAGTACAACCTAAGCCTTCTACATGTGAGACACTAATAGATACTTGATCAACTAAGAAAATCTGAGTGAGTTGTTTGCTTGTGTGATTATAATTTATTCTTTAACCAATAGCCTACATGAGTGAAAAGAGAACCATTGTGTAGGCATTTCTCAAGGACTCTTTCACCTCACAACCTGATATTCTTCCTGTGTAAGCCTTTGTAGTGTAGGTTGAGAATATTAGTTACTTTCTTGTTGGATTGATTAATTAGAATTTTTATTTACATTTGTTATGAGGGAAAAACTCTCTATGGCAAAGGGTAAACCACAACAGACAGGTATGACTACAGAAATCAACTCAATTCCACTGTATGCTATATAAACTAATGTGCAAGATAAGAAGAGGCCTACCTCGATCCAACGTTTGATGATGTTCCACCGTTGAGCACTTCGACCCAAAGGTGTATACCTGCAATAAGTTTGCAACAAACAAGAAAATCAAGTATATAGTGATAATGTAAAGGGGTTATCACATCAAATAGCATAATCCATTAATAAACATTACAAACATGCCCATGGATAATAATCATATATTTGTGTGATACCAATAGGATGGGAAATGAGTATTTCTATTAATAATTGATCAACAAAAGTGTCAACATTACAGACTTCCGTGTTGGCACGGTTCAAAACCAAGGAACCAAGTTCCTTCCAACTGGGCCTCCACCACTTCCATCCTCCACCAAAGGCAAGATCAAAGGAGAGAGACAATGAAGTTCTCTCAACAATAGGGAAAGAGCTTGGAGGTTGAACACTGTGTTCACACTTGAGGGACAAAGGGATGCAGACTCAATATGAAGTAATTTCTCCAGAGTAACTTTTCTCTCAAAGTTGAATTATTTCTCCTCTTTTACATAGCTCGAAATTGTTCTCTTATAGCCTTCAAAATGAAATTGAAGGGTTGAGTCAGAACGTTTCCAATATATGGAAGGCCAAGGATCAGAGATCTATTGTCATGACATGGAAACTCGACTCCATTTTTGTATTTTCTGGCACAAATCCCGATGTACGGGGGATGTAGTGGAGCATCCTGCATATATGCTTGTTGTATAGCTGCTAGGGCATGTATATGTGGGAAAATGTTTATTTTTAGCTATGGATTTATCAAAAAGGGATGATAAGTATGCATAGGGAAATGGAAAAAGGCCCTCTGTGTAAGATAGCAATGGTGAGACAAATCTTTGTATAACAGATGCCCCCTAATGTGTGATATTAGAGGAGTATCTGCGATGGCCGAAATACATTATAAATAACCTAGGAGTGGAGTGGTAGAAAACCAGCTAGACGAACTTGATGGCTCATTAAATTCTTTACTGACTTTGCATACATGGCTGCCAATAATACAATGCAGATCCATGTGGAAAATATACCAAATAAGTGTTTGTGGCCATGAATAGGCAGATACAATTGGGGTTATATGCCAAAAGATGTCATAGTCACGAACAAAGATGTCATAGTCACGAACAAGGCCCAGTGAAACCAAATTCAAAATCAATCTAAAGATATTTGTATACCATGGAGTACACTCTGATCTCCCATGATCACTAAAGTTGAACAGGTGTTGGTCCAATGAAAGGGAAGCAACAACTCAGGAAAACTGCGGCCACATAGTGATGTCTTCAAGTCTTCTACACTATCCACCAAGGGTGCAAGTCTAAATCATGTGAATAAAGGAGTTGAGGTCGAACATAATGAGACATCGTTTGATTACCGGTCATTGAGGTATACCTTTAACAAATGAGAGACAACCTACCAATAATGAAAGTAGGTATCAAGGCACTGAGTACATTCCTACAAGTGTGAATAAAGGAGTTAGTGTCAAACACTTGATAAATCCATTGATCAAGAGACATTGATGTATTCCCATCTGTCAATGGCAAGAGAGCCTGCCACTAATGACTGCAAGCCTCAAGGTACTCATAAAACTCTAGGTCCCATATCCAGAATAAATGAGCTGAATTCGATGGAAAGAGACTCGTTGAAAGGAGAGAATTAAGGCATCTCTCATCAGTTAGCACGAGGAACAAAGCAGGAGCTTCATGATTTGGTGGAGATCGGACGAAGAACATGTTCATGTACCAACGACCCTGTGTCTTTCACGTGTATCAAATGCAAGCGGTAGATGAAAAAGACCCTCTAAATAGAAGCCAATGATGAAAACTGCTGACAAAGGCGAGGAAACCACCAATAAGGCTAATGGCATCCAAGACACTACACGAATCCCAAAGTGTGAATAGTTGTGTTTCCATCGAACACAAGGGAAACCACCTAGTCGATGACCAATGATGAAATGTCAATTGTTGGGTTCAAGGTCACCAAACGATGATGCAAGTAGGGCCAGGGTGCATGATAATACCATAGTATCATGTGATTTTGAGACAAACTGAGGGTATGGCCGACATGCAAAGTTAAGATTTCTGAGGAGTGGCCGACGCAAGTTGTGAGACTTCCTTTGAACAATAGCATGAGACATATGGTGGAATTTGACAACATAGACTCAATGATGTGACTATTATATGTAGGAGGCATCAATAACGTTCTCTATAGGGACTGGAAGAGTAACCAGACAGTAGAGAAAAATCTATAACGAGATCATCTTCCTAAGGCCATGCTAGAACCAAAATTATTATGACACAAGGACTCAATAATTTTGTGCTCTATTCAAAGGTGACATGACTGCCGCCAATTATAATATAGTACTCCCTTCCCGCCCGTATTTTTTTTTTTTTTTCATAACAATCAATGTTATGATACAGAGGAGGAAACGAGTGTTGCAAGTAAGCAAAACTAGTTCCAGAAGTGGAACGTACCTATGCTTAATGCAAGGAATGCATGCGGGAGATGGACACTCGGGGTGATGTTTCTTCTAGGGTATAGGGTGTCAAACTGCGAAGGATATAAACAAGGTTCTTCTTGGTTGAGGATGCAAAACTTCTTAGGCAATTGTTTATAACACAAAGCGAGAACCAGCTAAAGGCTCAATACTGCAAGCGAAGGCATAAGATGCAGTCACAAATTAATGCTAAAAAATATCCTTTTTTATGTCTTGTAGTCTACTTGGTGTGAAATAGGGGTAAACTTGTGCCAAATAGACGTCTTTTCAAATCCAATTTACGAGTGTAAAAAAGACAAGTTCACTCGACAATCTTTTCTATTTTTAATAACAAGTTGGAAAAGAGATTAACTAAGACTCATGACCTTTCAAATCTAGTTTAACGAGTGTGAAAGGGAAAAATCACTCGACAATCTTTTTGGTTTTTAGACGAGTCGGAAAAGAGCTTAACTAAGACTCGTCTTTGGGAGTCCGTGGGGAATAAGGCCGCATGTGCATGAATGAGAAATGAGGCTATCATAAAGTCATGTATCAAGTTATAATGGACTCCCGGTCCTAAGGAAAAAACTCGGTATGTGCACCAAATGACAAAGGGGATCTAACTAGGGCACCCATGTTTGGTAAGTCTCTACCATTTATCAACGACACTATTTATAACAGATGGAAGGTTTTGTGTCGCAACAAATGTGTTCATACCTAAGGCGTAAAAAGGCGGTAGTCGAAGGATAATGAAAAAATGCACGATGGAGTGGATACCTATCCTATATGCTAAGTTATGAAAATACCTGCCCGAGGTGAGGAATGACCAATCATGACGTTGAAATCCGCAAGAAAAATGAGTCAAAACTACAACAAACCAGCTCAAAACCATACTTAAATTAGTCCATTAGGTTAAAAAATAGCATGAAACTATATAAAGTGGGTAAAAATAGCTTATAAATAGTAATAAAATAAAAAACTACTGTATCATTGTGAATTTTACCCAAATAGTGCAGTTTGGACCAAAAATACCTCCGAGATTCAAACGACGATTGTGGGAGCATCGAGAAATGAAATCACGATCCGTCTATATCAGGTAACTCTTCATCTCATCTTCTTCAAATTCAGTGGATTACATTTTTGAATTAGGTTCCAATTTTTTAGTTTTTGAGGGCGTAAATTAGGATTTTCGATGTACGCGGGTCTCCTTTGTTAAGGTCGCATGTACGATGAGGTACACGCCTCTGTGTGAACCACAAGGAGTGTGTATCAAGCCCTACATGCGATTGTGTGCAAAGAAGGCTGCACATAGGTACACAAATGGCCAAAAAAGGGTTTCTAACTTAAAAAAATGATTTGTTTTCGCAGGATGGTCCTGGAATGGAGAGAGCAAGAGCATGAGGAAGTGGATGTAGCTATTGAGCGAGATCCGGTGGCTCAAGCAACTCTAAAAGGATGTGGTTTGTACAAATTTTCGGTTTTCAAATGAATGAGGGCCCAAGTGAGGTTATTGGAGATGTTGGTGGGTTATTGGGACCCTGATAGTAAAAGCTTTATCCTCGATGAACAACCACTAAGGATCGAAGTAGAGGACATCTACTTCTTGAATGGTCTATCATGCCGAGGGGAGGTTGTGAAACTCAAGTCACGTGGAGTAGGGAGTGGGATGAAGATCGAAGAGTATATTGATTCCCACTATATAGTAGGGACTCCTAAGGTGGGAAGTCAAGTCCCCATCCGGGAAATAAATAATCTCAGTTTGAATATCATAGTGCTCATGCTTACTAGGATCATAGGTTCGACCTCGTTGCATCAAGAATCGAGACTTATTCTGTTTTATACAGTAGAGTGTGCTAGACCCACTGTCTACGACTGGTGTACCTCACTGCTGACCAATATGAAAAGTCATTTGACAAAGTGCAAACAAGGGAGTAAGAGAAACTTCGGGTTTGCTTATATTCTTTGCAGCTTCTATTTCAAGTGGGTTATAGGTCTAGGACCTAGAGTGGAGGTTCTTCCT
>JASDQU011314778.1:26111-37558 GCA_032191745.1 Picea mariana | reverse complement strand
CTTCCAAATCAGCCTTAGCATTTGATCCCGTAGCACTGCCTTCAATTGGTCTGAACTAGTGGTTTCAACAGCGCCGAGTTTGAGAAAATTCAAATCTTTGAAACCGTTAGCAAACTCATTAAAACAAAATCTTAGGATCCATATTTTAATGAACCATAGTGAAAACAATGTAGATCATGACCTTTGTTAAATAATGACGAATCATGGCAAGGAATAAAGGACAAGGAGTGTGCTACGGAAACTCCTAGTGAGTTGGCAACACCCTTTCTTTCAAAAAGAATGATTTGACCCACCTTTAATCAGACTTAGGGACAACATGACAAGGATATAAAGGTATGAGTGAAAAGAGTGACATGTCAAGTCATAAATGTCATGGGATGGTTTATGCTTGGTGTCAATTGATGAGGTGAATCAAAACCATAAGCCATAAAATGAACCTAGGCTTAAAATCTATGTGAGGGCCAAAAAATGAGCCAAAACCCAAGTCTTTATTTTTTCAAGATAACCTAAGCAAATCATGCAAAGAAAAATAATGCAAATTTGAAGTCTAAGACTAAAAATTTAAACGTAAGGGATAAAATACCCAAGGCAACTTAGTGTGATAACATTGGCTCCATAGGGGGTGGCATGCTCCCTATGAGCATCCAAGAAAAAGAAGTTTTAGTTCCTTATCCTAGGGCTATGGGGTCACTTATTCAATCAAAAATAAAACAAAAATGATATTTAAAATGACATGGAAAGCCACTCATGGCTTAAGAAAAGTAACTTTTCAGAAAGTGCCCATTGACAGGGCCACCAAAAACTTCAGAATCCTCCAAATTCTACAACTTAAAAGTGTTATTTGAAAATACCTCAGAAATTTTGAAGGGACCAATCCACAAGGCCTCAAATTTAACGTTATTGACTTTGTACTGCTTGGGTGCATCCCACTTGAGCGCTAGATCTCCCAGATGGAAATATTCTTTGCTTATCTTCTTGTCAAAGGCTTGCTTGATCTTCTATTGATGGTCCTGTGCTTTGTCTAGTATTTTCTCCCTATTCTGTTGCACTTCTACCAGTTGTTGTATCCTTCTGATCATATCATCAGGTTATCCTTGGTAGTCTTGGAAGAATTTTTCCACAGGCAAGGAAATATGAGAAGGAAAGATAGCCTCAACTCCATACACAAGCTGAAAAGGAGAGACACCAAGAGATCTCTTTGTTTTCACTCTATCAGCCCACACAACAAATTTAAGCTTTGAATCCCATGCTTTCTTGTTGTCTTCTAATAGTCTATTGATGATCTTTATAAGGCTCTTGTTAGAGGAATCTACTAGTCCATTCCCTTGGGGGTAGTAAGGAGTAGAATGAACCAATGTAATCCCATAATGTTCACAAAACTTTATCAATAGTTCATCCTTGAAAGATGCAACATTATCAGTAACAATTCTTCTCGAACAACCAAATATCGCCATAATATCCTTGAGAAAACCAATGATTACCCTGTGGGAGGAATTCCTTGTAGGGATGGATTCTATTCACTTGGTAAATTAATCAGTGGCAGTCAAAATCCACCTATGCTAACCACTTGAGGCAGGATGAATTTCCCCAATAAAATCTAGTTCCTAGTGCTGAAAAGGTCCTAAAGCTAGCATAGGCTTCAATGGAAAAGACTTGAGCTGCTACTTTCTAGAAAACTTTTGGCACTTGACGCAAGCTCTAATCTTTGCACAAACTTCAGTAAAAAGGCTAGGCCAAAAATATCCATCTCTGAGAATCTTATAGGCTATGGTTCTCCAAAAGTGATGGCCTCCACATAAACTGTCATGAAAATCAGACATAATATTTTGGGCCTCCTGTGGATCTAGACATCTCAAAAGCACCCCTAAAGGATATTTCCAATACAAAACTTGGTCAATAAGGCAGTATTTGATTGATTTGAGCTTCAAATCTCTTACCTTGTTCTTCTCCAAACCATTAGGAGGCTTCAAATTCTATAGAAAATATATAATGTCCTTGTACCAAGTGCATTCTGCCAATGGAGGGCTGACTTGAGAACCTTTATTAGACAACTCAACTTGCTGATTTTCTGAGCTAATGTTTATGAAATTAACCCCAAAATATTTACAATTTGATTCAACCAAAAACCTAGATAAACCTTGGCCTTTAACCAATTTGGTGGGCTTTATTTCAAGATCAAATTCAAGAATTTTGGCAATCCATTTGCTCCTCCTTCCATCTATGTCAGGCTGAATAAGTATCTCTTTCACTGAGGCCGAAGGGACATATGCAACTACCTTTGAATGCAACACATATACTCTGAAAGCGTTGAGGTATTTGACTAAAGCATAGGCCTTCTTTTACATGATGTCATATTTTATTTTAGCATCCCTCAATGCCATGCTAAAAAAGGCAATAGGTTGCTCTAACCCTTCTGCATTTTTCTGCAATAAAACAACAACTACTGTGTTAAATGAAGCGAAAGAAAATATCATAAAATATTTGGAGTAGTCAGGGATGATGAGCACAGGTGCTTCAGTCAAAGCCTTTTTGATCTGATCAAAATAATTTTGAGATTCTGTAGTCCATTTGACCTCATTTCCTTTCCTTAGCATGGATTTGATATACTTTACCAATTCATTAAACTTTGAAATGAACCTTCTCAAAAAATTGATTTTCCCCAAGAAAGACTGAACTTCTTTCTTGAATCTAGGGAGAGACAAGTTTTGGATAGCTTCTACTCTTGAATAAATCCTTACCCCTTCAGCTGATACAATGTGTCCCAATAATTTCCCCTCCTTCATAGCAAACAATGACTTTTTAGGATTTAGAGAGAGACCAAATTTTCTGCACTTCAAGAAGTTCTTTTTCAAATGATGATAATGTTCTTCATCATATTGTGAGAACACCATTATGTAATCCAAATAAATGACTACAAACTTGTCCTTCTCCCCAATAAAAGGCAATGTCCATGGCTCGCTGAAAGGTCCCTACTACGTTCATCAATCCAAAGGGAATTTTAGTGTACATGAATGTGCCCCAAGGAGTGGTAAAGGATGTATTTTATCTATCTTCAGGAAAGACAGAGATCCGATTGTAGCCAGGAAATCCATCAATCATAGACATCCTATATGAACCTATCACCCTCTACAATATGTTCTCCATCTTTGGTAAGGGGTAATTATCTTTCTTAGAGATTCTATTCAAATTTTTGAAATCGACCCAAAGTCTGATTTCTCCATTCTTATTTCTTATTGAGACCAAGTTAGCCACCCATTCAGAGTATCTCAAAGGAATGATAATCTTGGCATCCAAAAGATTTTTTACCTCTTTTACCATAATAGGAAAAAGCATAGGATTTATTTGTCTCAACTTTTTCCTAAATGGCTTGGTCTCTTCTTTCAAAGGGATCTTATGTTTAATGATGTTTGTGTCGTATGTTCTCATATCTTCATATGTCTAGGAAAACACATCAACAAACTCTGTTAACAACTCAACATATTCATCCCTTTGTTCCTTTGACAAGTTGCTAGACAACTTGACATATTTCAAATCCTTCTCTATACCCACATTGCATTCAGTCACATCAACATCATCAGTTGAACCTTTAACCTTTACATCCACATCATTTATGTCGAACAATCTCTCCAAAGGAACTAGTCCCTTTGGAATATGGTTACTAGGCAACTGAACAATATGTTGGTTAGAAAATTTATTTAGAAAAACATCAGCATGAGGGCTATTTTCATAATCATGATCTTGATCAATATGTAATGCATAAAACTCATCAACAGTATCAAGAAATATTTTAATCTGAAGATCATCCTCAAATACCTTCCAATGTTTGACATTATCAGGCATATAGGGTCTATAATTCACTTCTACATCATATTTGAGTTTAGGTGGCAAAGGGACTCTAAAATTACTTGCTGAAACATCCAAAGAATCAACCATGGTGTTCTCCTCTCTTGGAATAAATGAGATATTGAAACCTAAGAAGAAACTATCAACAACATCCCAAACTTCATTTATGTAAGTCCTTATCTTGGGGTGCTTAGCTTGATACAATTTTTTTATTTCATGGACAATTAATTTATCATCTCCAAACAATGATATCTCTTCAATCCCCATGTCTTTGGCAGCCCTCAAACCCAAAACAAGAGCTTCATACTATGCCACATTGTTTGTAGTTTCAAATTCTAGCTTGTAGGACAAAGATATGGTCTCTTGAGTAGGTGAAACAAAGACTACTCTAGCACCAACACCTTCTTTAGAAGAGGTGCCATAAAAAAAAATCTTCCAAACAAAGGCAGTTGGAGGAGAATCTTCACAAAAATTAATGGACTGTTTTCTGATTTCAAGAGGAGGTTCAGGAGCATCAATGAGCTGCAATATATTGGGTCCTAAATTAGTATCAAGTAAGAAAATAGGATGGTTGGTGTGGTTTTATTCATCACTGATAATGTATGCCAACTGAGCTTCCCTATAAATCCTTCTATGCTCCCCCCCAAACACAGGAATTGTGGCATATGTAAGGTCCATATGCAAGGGTCCCCCTAGTATTTTTATCCAAGATCTTGACAAGAGCATACCAAACTTAGGGGGGACATTAGCCACCACAATATCCATGACCACACTTTTCATGGGAAACTGAAACAAGGTCACAACGAGATCTTTGATGACCCCAAGAGACTTCACTTTCCTAGAGTCAAAAGAATATAAGTCATGGTAATTTTTTGTAATTTCTAATCCAAGTTCACCCATGATTGTTTTTGGCATGAGATTGTGAGATGCCCCTGAGTCCATCAAGAAGTTATGCAACACCTTATCATGAATGTTCAGTGATGTATATAAGGGAGGGGGTGAATCATCTCTATCCTCTATTAAAGGTCCTAAGATGATTTTTGTTTCTTCATCTTGAATATTGACTGAATCAGTGGAATTAGAGGAGGGTTCAGGGTGTATCATTTTGGAAGGATATCTTTTCAATTCCTCATTTTTTATTAGCTCCAAAAAAGGTACATAGATTTTGATTTTTTGACTCTCACTTTCAAAGCTGAAGGAAGATGGAGATTTCATAATCTCCTTGACTTATGGGGTAGCATTCTTAACCAAAGATTGAGGGATTTGTGCATATTTTTCTTTACTTCCAACTGCCATAGCCTTGGAAATTTTTTATGTTTTAGTAGGCTGATCAGAAGTATCAGTCTTATCCTATTTCTTTTTGGATCTCATATTATATCTATTAGGATTTTGTTTTGTTTTCTCTCCCTTAATTCATTTATTTGATTATCCATTAGGGATTCCTCATATGCATATTGGGTAAAGTGAGGGGATGAAGAGGTGTCACCTAGACAATGAATTTTAGGGTCAGTTTCTTCATCCTCTCCTTCTTCATCAGCAACAAGGTTGTTTTGTAGAAGAGCTTGGACTTTTTTATCATCCCTATCTATGTTTCTTGGATCTCTTGGAAGGATCTCAGGAGCATTATTTGGTCTTTTGAAGTTACCTCTATTATCATCATTCTGTGTATTCCTATAGGTCTGTTTTCCTTCAAGTTTTAGCTTCTCCATCTCAACAAAAAGTTATTTTACTACTTTCATAAGTTCATCAACTTGAGGATGGACAACAGAGAAATCAAAGGTTGAGGCTTCAAATCTACTTTTTCTATTGTCCCTATCATATTTTCCCCTAATTTTTTCATATGCCACTATGTTAGAATCTACTTCCAAGGATGCTTCTTTCATATGAGCTAAGGAGGCAGATCTTCTTTCTCTCAGTAGAAGGAAAAACTTAGGGTCAAAAGCACTAGCATAGGTGATCTTGGCAGAGGTTTCTAGAGGCTTTATCTCAACAGGGATCTTATTGTACATTTTATTGAACCTCTTGGAAAAGTCAGAAACATATTCTCCTTCTTTTCTCTTTAGGGATCCAAATTCTGTGATATAATACAAAAAATATTTCGTATCCCCCCACTGTCTCAAGAAAGAATTGTCTAAAGATTCAATACTTACAATGGATCGAGGTGTCAAACCCCTAAACCATTTCTTAGCATCACCATCAAGGATCTGTACAAATACTCTCATCCACACATCCTCATTCTCAATGTTTAGATTGTTTGCATAACTATAAAAGGAAGCAAGATGTTCTTCAACAATTATGTCTTTTTCTCCTGTGAATTTGGGCATGTATTTTAGGTAATCTTCAGCAGGGAGAGAAATCATAGGTTGAGGTAATATAAGAGGGGCATACCTAGTAGCCACTATGGCATCCATCCTATTCCTAGGAGAATTAACACCTGCCATCGGATTTTGAACTGTAGGAGAGCAAGGAGGAGAAGGAGATTTGACCGTGTGCAACTTAGGAGAAAAAGGAATGTAGGAAGGAGGGATTTTAGTTTTCAAAGTAGAAGGTTGAGCCTTGGAAGAAGATGGTATAGGCTACAAGGGAGATGAGGTTTCCTCCTCTTTGGCTACAAAAATTTTGATAGGAGGAGGAGTAAAAACCTAAGGTAGGAAAATCTTCAAGACTCTCAAGTCTGAACCACTTCACAATATCAGGAGAGGCAAGGATTTCAAAATTTTCTTCTTTCAATTCTAGGTCAAAAGAGGAGTATTCACTAGAAAAATTTTCAAAATCCAAATTCTTAGAAACTTCAAAAAAAGGTAAAGGAGGAATACTTGATATAAAAACTAGTGTATTAAGAATGGAATCAGGAAACTGACCAGAAGTACCTGATACAACCAAAAAAAAACTTTCTTGAGAAGTTTTTCCCTTCTTGATTATCTTCTTTGGGTTAGCTTCAGGTGTAGCCAGAGGTAGTTGTGGAGTTGACCTCATGTGTTTGACTTTAGGAGCCACAACTGAAATAATGGAGTCATCAAGTGCAAGATGAAATATTCAATGTATTGAATTCTAATGCACCTTTAGAATCAATAAGCTTTGTCGTTCAATCCCAGGGAAATGTCTTCAATTTGTTCCTTGGCAACGACACAAAGAATGTTAGCACTAGGAATCACCTTCAGATTGCAGAGAGGATAATACAAGTACCCATCAGATTATGTGTAAATGTAAATGAGTCTTTAAAAGGTCAAATGGACAAGAATTAGGATAGTAATGTTTTAACTCAAAAATATGGGCTAGCATGCATAAGCAATTGAGGTCTTGCTTAACTTTAGTCAATGAATGGGAGTAAAATTGAATAGAAGGAATAATTTGGTGAGGGAAATGTAGAGGTCTTCTATTGACATCAGGTCTTCAAACAACCTAAGGAGGAAAAACTCAAACACAAGATCTGCTTGAATTCAAAGTTTAAAGAACACTAAAGAACATCACAACAGTACTATAATCAAACATTCATCATAATACAACTATAACAATCTCTTGTGAATAATTCAATCATGAAAACTTCGGTATAAGAGGCAACAAGATGAAATAAGAGAAACTGACTTATATTAACCAAAAATTCTCAAGTCCAGTACATAGCCAGAGAACCAATATGCGTAATCAAAATAATACAATAAGGGAGCCCAGCTCAACCATTCGAACCCTCTAAATCATTTAGAATATCTATTTATAACAAAAAAGGGAAGGCAACAGATAGAGGTACGAGCTAGCCTTCCTCCCATGGGATTCTCCAAATCAGTTATTCGATCTAACACCTATGCTAACAACTATTTAACAAACTGCTATAAAAAAGGAAACATGTTGGCAACGAATCCAACAAGATTTAAATGACATTGTCTCCCTTGACGCGCATCCATTTCCATTACAAGCGTCCTCCAGGTGTTGTATGTTGTCATCATGCTACCACCTATGATCCTCAAAAGAGTGATGAATTTGAACTCCTTGATTTCATGTGCCAGTTTGTAGCACCATTCAACAACGCTCTAGGTAGAGAGTTTCTATAGCGCCCTTGCAAAATACTCTGCACATTTTGTAGTGCAGATCCAAAACAAGCTTGCAGTTTCTGTAGCATCGAGCCTGTATATCACGGTGTGCAATTTGGTAGCACCACACTTCAAATAACCTCTACAGAATTGATAGCGCCATCGCTGAAATGATCCTGCAGAATTGGTAGTGCCCATCATCAATACAAATTTGGTAGTGCCACTATGACACGGCCCTGTGGAATTGGTAGCGCCATTGTTAATTTCAACTTAGGAGATTCGATAGTGCTCCTGTGTACTTCGGCTAGGATATTTCAGAGCACTTTAGGTAACAAACTGCTATAAAAAAGGAAACATGTTGGCAACGAATCCAACAAGATTTAAATGACATTGTCTCCCTTGACGCGCATCCATTTCCATTACAAGCGTCCTCCAGGTGTTGTATGTTGTCATCATGCTACCACCTATGATCCTCAAAAGAGTGATGAATTTGAACTCCTTGATTTCATGTGCCAGTTTGTAGCACCATTCAACAACGCTCTAGGTAGAGAGTTTCTATAGCGCCCTTGCAAAATACTCTGCACATTTTGTAGTGCAGATCCAAAACAAGCTTGCAGTTTCTGTAGCATCGAGCCTGTATATCACGGTGTGCAATTTGGTAGCACCACACTTCAAATAACCTCTACAGAATTGATAGCGCCATCGCTGAAATGATCCTGCAGAATTGGTAGTGCCCATCATCAATACAAATTTGGTAGTGCCACTATGACACGGCCCTGTGGAATTGGTAGCGCCATTGTTAATTTCAACTTAGGAGATTCGATAGTGCTCCTGTGTACTTCGGCTAGGATATTTCAGAGCACTTTAGGTAGAAAAATGGCAGGACATGCTATATAGACAATTCCACAGCGCGATGGCGCTACAGAATGTCTGTGCTCTTTCTGTATGATGAGACTAATCCTTTGGAAAGTGCAAAGAACTTTGAACTGATAGGTTAGAAGCCTGTAGATGCCTGTATAGGTGGAAACAATTATACAACTTTGATCACTTACTCTTTCAAAAAGAGACCATTCTAAAAAATGGAGCTTATATCCCCCAATTATTTCATCAACCTAGCACTCCTCCTTGTTGAACGAGAGTTTCCTTCTAACACAACAACATGTTTTTCTTATGTAGAGATTGGCTTCTTGACTACAATTGTGCTCTTATTCACTGCTATTTCCTCTCTTTCACTGGCAGCTTCTACCAAGACATTCAAATTCCTCTGGGCCAATTCATCCTTGAAGTGTTGCAATTCGACCTTGATATTTCTATTCTGAGACTAAAAACCTTTGTTTATCCTATAAAGGTTATTTTGTTATTTCATTGCATCTTTGACTAGAGGAGTTAAAGCTATGTCCAACTTCATGTGAGAAGAAACAATGAATTGTTTCCAAGGAATGTTCCTCTTATTCAATTGTTCCAAGACCAACATCCTGATCAATCCATATTGAAAGACACTAGTGTCCATAGCCTTGGACTTGGCTTGGACTCTATCAAACATTTTCCCCATGATACTCAACAAGTAGAAGGGGATATTCATTTCATATTTACCAGTAAAATGAAGAAAAATCCTTTTATGCTACTATTATAACATATTAAACCTTTCCTCACATGTAAAGTATCTATGGATGATCTTCAACATCTTGTCAAAATCTTCAAATAGATGACTTCTAGGAACACCCTTGGACAAGTTGTCTATCTGATAATATGGTTTGAGGAATTCCTTAGAGAAGGCATCATTTAAGGTCATGGATTTAAATTACATCTCACCAATATTAGGAATCCACGTGGTTGTTGCAATGGAGGCTTCAGACACATCAAACTCAAGGTCTCCTACCTTAGTCTTAAGGCCATCAAAATATAAGGCAAATTGCCTTGCCACTTCAGGATGTCCTCTCTGCATGTTTTGGAAAAACGAGAGGCAACACACCCTTTGAAAAAATTCCCTAACCATTGGTTGTGCATCAAATAGGTGCATGTCCAAGGGTTCAACTCTAACCACAGTTCCTCTCTTGTGAGATCTCTTCTTCTGAGGTGTATCCATGGGTAAAGACAAGGGATCAAAGGTTATGGTATAGTGAAGGCTAATGGAGAAAACAATGGTAGAATTCAATGAGGAAATGACCGTGAATAATGGTTTCTCTCTCCTAAGATTCTCCTCTAACTCACTTGTTTTGACAGAATACTGTTTTGATGGATTTTGAAAGGTAGGAAGTGCAATTTCCCCTCCCCTTACTATCTGTATATCTCAGGTTGAAAAGTGATGATATAGTGAAAGTAAAAAAAATGTTGCAGGGGTCTTCATATAATGGCAAGTAACACTCCAATCCAAACAAAATATAGCATAGAGAAAACATAGGAAATGCAAGGAGGTTTCAACAATGTTTTTAGGTAGCGCAATGCACACACAAGGAACATGTGTTTGCACTGGCATTCAAAACTCAGGAGAAGAATGAATTGGAATATTTGATAGTTGAAAACCATGTGACAATGGTTACAAGGCTGTGAGAGGGAAATTATGGATGCAGAGGGATGAAGGAGGGAGTGATTTGCAACATCGATCGCTACCAAAACTTAGGCAAGATATATCCCAGGAATTGATTATGCAATGGAGGGAGCTCACAGAATACCTGGAGGAGTAATTGACAATTTGAGATTCTACAACTGGTTAGGATACCACCACGACCACCTCATCTTCCAAATCAGCCTTAGCATTTGATCCCGTATCACTTCCCGCAACTAGTCTGAACTAGCGGTTTCAACAACGCCAAGTTTGAGAAAATTCAAATCTTTGAAACCGTTAGAAAACTCATTAAAACCAAATCTTAGGATCCATATTTTAATGAACCATGGTGCTGAAAATAATGTAGATCATGACCTCAGTGAAGTAATGACGAAACATGGCAAGGAATAAAGGACAAGGAGTGTGCTACGGAAACTCCTAGTGAGTTGGTAGCACCCTTTTTTTCAAAAAGAATGATTTGACCCACCTTTAATCGAACATAGGGACAACATTGCAAGGATATAAAGGTATGAGTGCAAAGAGTGACATGTCAAGTCATGAAGGTCATGGGATAGGTTATGCTTGGTGTCAAGTCATGAGGTGAGTCAAAACCATAAGCCATAAAATGAACCTAGGCTTAAAATCTATGTGAGGGCCAAAAAATGAGCCAAAACCCAAGTCTTTATTTGTTCAAGCTAAGCTAAGCAAATCACACAAAGAAAAATAAAGAAAATTTCAAGTCTAAGAATAAAAAATTAAACCTAAGGGATAAAATACCCAAGGAAACTTAGTGTGATATCAAGAACCATCTAAAGATAAAGGTAAAAATAAAATCTCTACATCTAAATTCGGTGAAGATAAAAAAAACCTATGTTTCGATGGATATGGAATCTCTTCAAAGAATCATCAAAAAATTATCCAACGACTTAGTTAACCTGAAAAGAGGTAATGGAGAGGGATATTCTAATCATAAAATATTTTTTAAGTTCCCACATAAGAAATATAGTAACACTCCCCCAACCACCAAAACCTCC
>JASDQU011314778.1:0-13526 GCA_032191745.1 Picea mariana | reverse complement strand
TGACTTGAAGGCAGTCTTCCATACATCTGTCTATTCTATCGGGACCTGGTGGTAGCCAAACTTCAGATCAATCTTACTGAAGTATTTGGCCCCTGTGAGTTAATCAAGGAGGTTGTCTATTCAGGGAATCAGGTACCGGTTTCTGACTGTGATTTTATTCAAAGCCCAGTAATCAATACAGAGTCTCCAAGTTCCATATTTCTTCTATACTAGCTCGATTGGGCTCCCGCAAGGTGATGAGCTAGGGTGAATGTGCCCTTTGTGGAGCAGTTCTTGGATCTATTGCTTGATCTCCTCATTCTCTAACAAAGAGTGACAATAGAACAACCCATTGGGAAGTGGGTGCGCCTGGGGTTAGATCGGTGGGGTTCTTGACTTGGCAATGCAGAGGTACCCCTGTAGGTGAGGAGAAGATATCTGATTATTCTTCCATCACCTTATCTACTTGCTTCTTCTATGTGGAGAGGTTGGCCGCAGAGACCCTGGACATGGATATGATGTTTCACTTATTCTGAGAGCGAATCACAAAGAAGACAAAATTCCTCGTCTGAGAGATGACCTTCTTGCATTGCTTATCAAAGATCAAGGAAATAACACTAGGTGGGACTGCCTCAGGTATCTTGTACAATTTCCTGTTCAAAGTAATAATAACACTACGAGGCCTAGACTCATATACAACATGACATTTCCATAAATAAGGTTGGCCCAAAAGAATATCACAAACTTTGAGAGGGGAAACATCACACAATACNTGCTATCAACAATGAAGTGCAGTGGGGTGCCTTTTACCCACATCTATGAATGGAAGAGGCTCTCTCCTTATTCTGGCTCATCTGGTTCACCAGGATAGAGCTTGGTGGTAGCAACGGTGGCACTAGGTTCTGCAACAATGATCCATCTGCCCCTTTCTAGTTCTGGCTCAGAGTCAGAATCCACATCTGATTCAGAGGCTTTCACTTCAGCCACCAACGACTGTTTCAAGCAATAGTCAACAGTGTTATGCCAAGGGCTCTTATGGAAGTCACACCACTTCCCGGTATCTTTATTTGTCTTTCTGGTGTCCTTCTTTTCTTGTGGCTTCGACTAGTAGTCCTGATACTGTCCATATTTGCTCTATCCTTTTTCTTATGGGTTGGGGCTTCCCTTTCCTGTCTTTTGTTGTGAGGGGTTACCAGGCCCAAATTGCCGCGTCTTTTGTTTGAGCTTCTGCTCGATTTTGATGGCATATCGGTAGGCTACGCCCAAGGATGAGATGTCCAGAAATTCCATTTCGGTCTGGATGTATCTATGTAGAGAACTGCGAGACTTGAGCACCATATGTCACTCTGAATATTTGATACCCATCTTGGTGCGCAAGGTATGGAAGATATTTTTGAAATTTGGCACTGCTTGGTCTCTTTCTTGCGCAGTGTGATCCATTTGGTATACAGGTCATCGTAACTTCTGACAGGGTAGTATTGATCCTTAATATCTTCCTTGAAGGATTCCCAGGTGGCCATGACTGAAAATAATGAGGTTTCCTCTGTTTCCTGTTGCTCACAGAAGGTTTCCCACCAATCTTTGACATGGGGAACGACTTTGAGGAGCGCAAAAGTAATCTTTTCTCTATTCAAGAAGTTATGGATAGAAAAATACCCTTCTAGCAGATTCAACCACTTTTCTACAACATCTGTGTCTATCTGACCTTCAAATATAGGAATATCAAATTTTATTTGTACCTTGAAGGGGGTGGCACCTCCGTTCGAAAAAGATGCGTTGCCTGTTGGTAGCCGCCGAAGGATTTGCGCGAAACTATCCATCATCTCGTTCCTCTTTTGCGTGAGGGTTCCTCAATCAAAATTTTGAGAGGATCTCTTGTCCTATCATCTTTCCTTTCTCCTGCCATAAGAGGTCGCTTGGGCATGCAAGAGCTTGTGTCCTCAAGAGAAACAAGCTCAAGACCCAACTCTTTGTACTCTAACCTCGTTGGGGACATGCATTAAGACGACAAGGAGCAGACCGCTCTTATACCAATGATCTAGATTTTATGAGCAGAACAAAATGAATATAGATTATTAACAAATTCTTAGCACAAAATAACAGAGATACAGTAAAAATGGTTTTCTATTCAATAATGAAATAAGATGAAACTGTAAAATGCAGCAGAAACAAGCTTGCTGGAATGGTGGCGGCTTATCTCTGAGAAGAGATGTGACAATTGCGCTCATTCGCAAGAAGAACATTACAATGAGGCTCTAAAGGAATTTTTACAATAAACAAGAATTCCAAAAACCCTAGACATCCAAAAACCTAACCCTAGGAGATGAAGCGCCAAAAGTCATGTGGGCCCTGTTTGGGTAAGTTAGTACATCAAATTCTCGGGGTCGTAACGTTTTCATATGATCTCCGTTTTAGGCGTGTGATATCCCATTAGAAAGGTGTCATAAAGGGGATTAATTTTGGGGGCTCAATCATTCTTTTAGCTATCATTGAGGAGCTTGATATTGGAAAAAATTCATTTAGTCCCTCAAAATGGCCCTGGAAGTTAAAACTGCTAAAAATAGTAAATTGCTAAAATTGTCAGAAAATTTTCTTGAGCCAGTTGGAAAAGGTGGGTGGCCATCGATATCCATCTAGATCAACATACCATCAATTCAAAACAATATCATAAGTTGTAGGGTCTTTGAAAACGACCAACAACTCATCAATTTTCTGCACCTCAAAGATACCTTTAAGGATTCTATCATAGATGAAGGCCAACATGACATACTGATGAATATTGATAATAACATTGATACTAAAGTAGAAGGCTCATCCAAAAATATTCCCAGGAGTGTGGTCAGGTTAGAAAAACTCTACGACCTTCAATACAAATTCAATAAGGTCACGAACTACAAGACTAATATCTCATACCTACAGTTTGAAATAGTAAACTTGGGATCCGAGTTTTCTCCTCAGAACGTCAACTTGGGAAAAAAATGTTCTCCTAAAGAAAAGAAAGCATGCATCAAGTTATTTAAAGAATATAAAGAAATTTTCGCCTAGACGTATGATGACCTCAAGAAATATGATACAAATATTATACAATATGTCATTCCCATGAAATCTCAAGACAAACCTTTCCAACAAAACTTGAGGAAGATGCACCCCAGTCTTGAACTTCAGGTTAAAGTAGAGCTAAATAAAATTTTGGCGGCTAGAATCATTTTTTCGGTAAGGAATATGTAGTGGATATCAAACTTAGTAATGGTAAGAAAAAATAATGGGGATATCCATCTCTGTGTTGATTTCAAAAATGTAAACAAAGCCTCTGAAAAAGATAACTACCATGTACCTCCCATGGAAAAAATTCTCCAATGTGTGTTCAGATTGGAAATGCTCTCCCTGCTAGATGGATTCTCAGGGTATAATCAAGTCCTAGTAGCTCGTGAAGATCAAATTAAAACCACTTTGATAACAAAATGGGGAACATATGCCTATAGAAAAATGCCATGGACATTTCCTTTAGATGTCTCCTGAGAGAATGTGTGGTAGTGTACCTATATGTTATGACCATCTTCTTGAAAATAAAGATGATCATATATACCACTTGAAGAAGGTATTTAATTGATGTAGGAAATATGACATATCTCTGAACCCCAAGAAATCCATTTTTAACATGGATGAAGGAAAACTTCTGGTTTTCATTGTCTCTAAACATGGTATGCATATTGAACCCAAAAAGACCGAAGCGATCTATAAGATCCCTCCCTCTCACAACAAAAAATCTATGCAGTCATTCCTCAGAAAGTTAAATTTTGTCAGACAATTCATACCCAATTTTTCTGAGACAGTAAAGCCTCTACAAGATATGATAAACAAGAATGCTCAATTTAGTTTGGGATCTAAAGAAAATGAGGCTTTCAACAAAATCAAAGAAGATATTAATCAAGCGTAGACACTATTGAGTCTAGATTTTGATCGAGATTTCATCCTCTACACATCTTCCTCCCATACTACTTTTGCGGTGATGTTAACACAAAAAAACTCAGAAGGAGACGAGTTTCCTATGGATTTTATGAATTCAGGTCTACAAGGAGATGAGATGAATTATCCTGAAGTTGATAAACATGCATATGTGGTGTTCAAAGTTGTCAAACACTTTTGACCATTGTTACTCAAATATAAAACTAAGGTTATTGTTCCTTACCCAGCTGTTAGGAACATCCTGGTATAAAAGGCTCTGACAGAAAAGAGACCAAATTGGATTATATCTCTACAAGAATATGACCTGGAGATCAAAACTATGAAGATCATTAAAGGAGAAGGGATATGCAAATTAGCGACATAATTCCCTTGCATTGAACCTAATGAATATGTTCTCTATCAAGACATCGAGCTATTTGAAAGGGAAGTATGTTACATCCCATTCAGTTCAGATCCCTGGTTTTACGAAATGAAATATTACCTGACTCATGGATCGGCTCCACATTATCTGGACCCTAAGAAGAAAAGGGCTCTTAGGCTAAAATCCGCCCAATATCAGCTGATACAGAGAATTCTATGCAT
Organism: Picea mariana; assembly: GCA_032191745.1. Taxonomy (NCBI): domain Eukaryota; kingdom Viridiplantae; phylum Streptophyta; class Pinopsida; order Pinales; family Pinaceae; genus Picea; species Picea mariana. The sequence continues at coordinate 8,999 of JASDQU011314778.1, read as the reverse complement.
AAAAAATTATGATGGCATTTTCCTTAGGTGCCTGGAGAAAAGGGATGCTAAGAAAGTCATGTTTGATCTCCATGATGGTACCGTAGGAGGACATTATGGTGGGGATACTAATGCACACAAAATACTCAGAGTAGGATACTACTAGCCTTCCATATTTAAAGACTCTCATGCATATGCTAGGAAATGCCAACAGTGCCAAACCTTAGTCGGGAGAGAAAATAAAGTTGCTTTCCCCTTACAACCTATCATCATCGAGCACCCCTTCTAGCAGTTAGGGTTAGAAATTATCAGGGAGATCAATGCAAAATCATCAAAGTTGCATAAATATATCTTAACAACCACTGATTATTTCACAAGATGGAGCGAGGCAATCCCTTTAAATTCCATCAATGAAAATCAGGGGATTTCGTTCTTTGAATCACACATCATTACTAGTTTTGGAATTCCATACCTTTTAGTTTTTGATAATTACAAGTATTTTTATTCTCTTAAGATAACTGAATTCTCCCTCAAAAGAAATATCAAGGTTAAGTACTCAGTGAATTACTATCCACGGGGAAACGGTCTAGTAGAATCCACTAATAAGAATCTCATTAAAATCCTCAAGAAGACTTTCAATGATAATCAAAAAAATTGGAATCTTACTCTTTGGAATGATATTTGGGTTTATAGAGTAACTCCCAAGTCATCCATTGGTAACTCCCCCTTTTTCCTGGTTTACGGACAAGAAACCATAGTACCAACCCATACCTTCCTACCCGCTTTGTAATTGGCCCAATCCGTCCAGGATGAAGCATGTCCGGTAATGCAAGAAAGATTAAACATGTTGTTAAAACTCGAAGAAGAAATGGAAAAAACTAGGATGAACTTAACCCAACACCAAGAAATGGTTAAAAGGTCGTTCACTAGATCAAATGTAGGCAATAAAGATTTCCAATAAGGTGATCTTGTTCTCAAGTGGTACAAAGCTAACGAACGTAAAGGAAAACACTCCAAATTCCATAAACTATGGCTAGGATTCTATCTGATCCACCAAAAGATAGGCCCTGGGACTTTAAGGCTCAAGACACTACAGGGAGATGAGGAGGAACTCCCTGTCAATGGCCAAATATTGAATAAATACGTCTCCTAGTCACCTATTATGATGTATCTCTTTACATAGTAGTTTTTTAGTTGTAGTTCTATTTTTAGTTTTGATTTTAAAAAATATGACTGTTTTTTGATTTTTTTCCTTCCTTTTTCTTTCACTTTTCTAGTTTATATTAAACCCTCTGCTACTGTCTGTTACTATGGTCCAGTCGTTCTTTCACATCAAAAACCCAAGTTTTTCCCCGTCAACAAATGGTAACACAGAAAAGAGGAACTTGTTCATCTATACCAAAATAAAAACTCCAAAACCTTAAGTTATGTATCTTTCGATGAGTTCCATCTATTATTCACTCTTATGTGACCACTCTTAGGTCTCGTTGATGTTCCTTTTCAAGTTTCCTGAGATATCTCGAATTCAATGTCTTCCACATAAATCCAATGTCTCTCCCCACTACTCCCAAATTTTAAAATACCTCAGTGTTTCGTGTTTGTATACCCACTAAAGATAGTTTGTCGAGTAAAACTAGAAAATCAAAATGACTCTCATATCACCCCGCTTCCTATTTACCGCCACCCATATTGCAATCACAATATCTAAATTCTATATCTAAAAGGTGGATTTATAAGAATAATCATAAAGAATTCAAAAACACTAAGGCGTTGGAACTACAAGTAAACCTGTGGTGGCTATGGACACTCCCTGACATTGGGGACATGCTTGTATGATACCGAGGTATCTTCGTTGGGGCTATGGATGCTCACTGGAAACGAAGCAATGCCAGGAAAGACAGGTAAAGAAAACACTTTGGTATACAGATGTTGACTTAATTTTCTGATGTGGTGTCACTCTCACAACTTCACTGTGAATTTATGAAGTTTCCCCAAAAAATGATCACTCGAATTATGTGGATGATCATTGATGACGTGATCTTCTTTAAAGCTTCTGAAAACACCATTGAATGTGGGGTCCTTAAATTGAATACTGAATGGGATTTTAGAAAAGGTAATTATTTCTTCAGTCTAATGACGGTTTCACTTTTTCAAATTTAGAGATAAATGGTTTTCTCTAGTAAGTCACCATTTGTCGTGGGGAATCTGACAACAACCCCCCCATCTCTTTAAATTTTATGGGGCCCCAAAAATATTTTCTCCTTTTTCGTCTTGCACTTATATTTTACCCTACAAGACCTGTATACTTACTTTTCTAACACAACCCAATCTTAACTCAAATATGTTTTGGGATCGTGTTCATCAAAATCCCTTTTTAACATATGATTTCAAACTCCGATCATCGCGCTCTGACCACTCCGGCTCTTACAGTGTTGTCTTTCATAGAAACCCAAATATCGTGCTGACCTGCCAAACGATCACTTACCTAAGTGGCATCCCAATATTGGACTGTTGACTGCCCTTTTTATCGATTCTCTAATGAGTTGTCTTTATTTCTTTCGGAACATGAATGTATCTTGAATTTATCGAAGGAATATTACCTTCGATGCCATCCTCGTCGGGACCCATTTTAAACATCATCTCATCGCACTCTGAAAATAAAACTCCGATGGATTTTTGACCCTTCTCAGGCGTGTCCCACACGTTCTACCAATCCGAAAGAATATTCTTCAATACCATTGTCATTGGAGTTCAAACTTTCCATATCTTTCAAAAACCCGACAACCAAACCCCGAAATCCTGTAAAACACATAGTTTAGCGTGCCTTTATAAGAACCGAATATTCCATCGATACCTTCCCCTTAGGTTTTAGTTCCACACTCATCATGATTTACCCTGATGGGTAGAACTTTTTTTCATACTACTATTCATTGGTTGACACGTTATGCCCGCACATTGTCCCACATGTTAAGGAATAAACCTTCGATATGCTTCCCTTCAGAATTCGAAAAAACCACGATCTTTCATACTTTGAAAGATCGACCCAATAACAGTCTTATTTGAGGATGTGGTTTAGCACTTCCCCCAATGTTTTAATAAATGCACCTTACCTACTTAATAAGCTTTAATTATGGATATTAAGTGCATTAACGAGAAGTGTTAAGATCAGATTTGGAAAGATCCTCGTACACACTCGAGTTATGGCATACCCGTGCTAATTCGATGTACACTACGAGTTATAAAAACACCATTTCAGGATACAAATTGCACTGTAATTTTTTAAAACTTATTATGTGAATTTTGATTTTCTTCTAGACTCCCTCACTCACCAAGACTGCCTTCTCTGTTACTGCAACTTCTTTCTTACCGGTAATCTTTTGTTTTCTATCATTTAACCAGTACTTTTCATTATTACAACTAATGAGTTATACGTAAAATAATCTTATAGTTATTTTGACATGTTATTGTAGTTTAACTTTGTTATTTATCATGGTAAACCAAAATCCCAAAAGACCTAGGAGTTTAGTTTACTTCCAGGGTCCCGCAGGCCTCGAATCATCGTCTCGGTTGGTTGAAACTCTAGTAACTGATACAATTCCTCATACTAGTGAGGACCACTTCCCCATCTTTGAATATATCTACATGATTTTCAAATCTGCAGAGTTTCCTGAAGACAACAAAGTCGTAGAGGTGTACCAAAATATCTTAAAAAGAAAAATTCATTGGGTAGTTGTAAGGCCACAACTATTCCCATACAATCAGGCAGCTCAGTGGTGCCTCAAACAATTTGACTCTTCCATAGTGCTTATCATGAGAAAATAAGGAGCATGAGTAGCTTCTCTCAGACCAGAGGATATTAGCTCCAGGTATCACCTTCCCACTCCTACTTTCTCGATGAACAAACCTTTCCTAAAGGGTTCGCCTAGGTAAGCAAAGGGCCAGAAAAACAGATGAAACAATGATGGGTGGATGAGGATGAGACTCTTAAAAAAGAATAGAAATTGGTCCCCACCCACGGGATTAAAACCCCTTACAAGCTATGGGTGGCCATGCTTTGTCGATTATATGGAGAAGAGAAGAGTACACACTTCCAAATTGATTGGCTTCCATTAGCACACACCGTCGTTAAGACATGACAAATATTTAATTGAGAAGATATTTTTGCCTTTAACATTTTCCTACATGTTAAAAATATCCCAGGTGTTATCACTCCAAGAAATCACTCCCTGACTATAAAGGGTGTAAGCTTGGTAACTTAAATAAATCAATAATGTGGAGGAAATAAGGATCAAATCGGATGACATTATAAAATCTTATCCATTTAGAAATATATAAATCACTTGAAAGACCAAGACTTTCAACTATGTTTCTCAGTAGATTTAAATCAATTTGTGGAAATGTGGAGAAGATTCATTATACTAACAGAAATACCTATACAATAGAATATGTCAATGGCCAGTGATGATAGGTAAAATACTCTTCATACCAACAAAAACATATATAATATTGCATATAATATATGGCCAGACATAACAGGAAAATACTTGTAGCTTTAGCTTATGAATGCACTGATAGGATGACAACTATATGGCATTAAGACAAACCTTAGAAGCAATGTATAAAATTTTAATATACCAACGAAGAGATGGGATGACAACCTTTTGTCATTGAATATATGTAAACTTGGAAATAAAGGAAATGAAAACTAAACAAACAAAGTGAAATAAGCTCGATGTCAATATGTATTCATGGACATATTCAAGGAATAAAAAGTACAAGTCTTCAAGAATAGAACCACAGTCCTCAGACTATTTCCCCCCCCCACCCTAGCACCTTAGAATTCTTATTCTTTTATAGCCTTTACATCAAGGTTTGAAGATCCTAATTTAATGGATCTGAAATACCAAAAATAAACATAATCAATTTGATATTTTAGCATAAATGATCCAATCTTATCATCATAAGTTGAATTTAACAACCTGGAGAATTATTTGGCAGCTTGCTGGTGAAAATCACAGATTTTGAAATCTCTCTTTGATGGCTGGGTGATTTCTGTCAATAATAAACATGCCATTTAGCTTCATTCCCTTACCATATGCCTTCAAAACTTGATGAGGAAGATGATCTAGATTCTGATAATTATTATCTTTAATTTGAGATCATTCCCATAGATTCTGGAAACGAAAAAATGTGATCTGGGCAGAAAGAAGACTGATCTGGACTCTTCAAAGCTTTCAGTGGCTTACTAGTCATGTATTTTTCCTTTTAGCTACCAAAATTCAGAGATTTTCGGTGGCTCATTACACTATAAATTTCGCATTTAGCCGCTGAAAGCTAAAATTAACTTTAGGTCTAATTTGAGATGAAAATCACAGATTCAGAAATCTATCTTTGATGGATGGGTGATTTCTGTCAAGAGTAATCATGCCATTTGGTGTTATTCCCTTACCACATTTCTTCAAAACTTGATTAGGAAGCTAATATGTATTCTCCTAATTATTACCCTTTATTTATGATCATTTCCACGCGTCCTGGAATCAAGAAATCGTGATCTGGGCAGAAAGAAGATGTTTATGGACTCTTCTACACATTTGATGGATCTTTTGATCTATATCCGCTCTTTTGGCCACCGAAAAGGAAAGATTTCGGTGGCTCATTACACTGTAAAAAATCCATTTAGCTGCTGAAAGCCAAAATTTATTTTTGGTTTTTTTTGAGATAGGAATTGATTTATTCATTTGAATAATATATTTAAACGCATGTCTCAAAGATTTTAAGATTTATAAATAAATCATCTACCTTATAATGATTTATCATGTGATATCAAAATAATAAGAAAATCATTTTTGATCACTAACATCTGGCTCCAACTGGGATGGAGACCTCCCTGCAAGATTTCCAAGAACCATAGATCTAATGCCTTTCCTGAAAAAATAAAATCCATAAATTAGTCTCTAGTGTTCCATTGGGCATGGAGTCAACATTCCATTGGTCATGGAGTGAGCATTTTATTGGGCATGGATTCAACATTCCATTGGGCATGGAGTCAACATTTCATTGGGCATGGAATCATCATTCCATTGGGCATAGAGTCATCCATTCACCTGTTTATGAAAATCTTTCATGACTTGTGTAAAGATCTCTGTAAATCTTCAATATTGTCTTTATTCACAAAAGGTAACTACTACATCTGCTGAAAAAAATGGAAGAAAAGAAATGCTTGGGCAACAAGCTTATTTTCTACCCTACTCTACCCTAACTAACTCTGCAATTTGGTTAGGTAAAGGCATAATTCCATAGCAGCCAACCAAGCAATTTCAATACTGTAATGATCTCATCATTCTCACTGATCAACAACTAATGTTTGAAATGCAACAATAGTGAGTACAAGTCATTCACACAACCGAACTCAACAGGAAACATGTGCAATCCAAAGAAATATGAAACTTTCAAATCTTCTGAAATGTATGATTCTGTGAAGGTTGCTACTAGATCTTTGAATCTGAGATCAAACATCTGTTGATCTTCAGGAAAAAATTATACCCGTACAACTACTTATCTGCTAGAAGATTGATTATCTTCTTTTTCTTCCGTGATCAACTTATAATCATCAGAAAATATGACTTCTTTTTCAAGACAATACTTAGAAGATGATGATTTAGCAGTGTTCGGATAACAAAGATCATGATCATTTGTAAACATGTAATTGTCTATACAATCATTAGTTATCATAGGTTCAACTAGTTTTGTAAACTGATCATAAATATTACATGAATACATGTCTTTGGGATGCTCTGCCAATGCTGAGGAATCTGATTCACAATCTGAGATAATTTCAATTGCTTGCTGCTACTCTAAAACTTCCTCATAGTCATTATCTTCTTGCTCGAAGTTTGAACTATACTGACATTCTGCTAGCTCAAGTAGATAATGGTTTTCAACATCAATCTGCTCTGGGATTCTCCTTGAAGCGAAAATGTTCTCTTCCACCTCTAAATCATCTTCAAACATAATACTTAATGATGAAGATTTCCTTTCTAGCAAAAGAAGGTCAATTTTTGAATGCAATCCCATAACATACTATATCATGGCAGCTGTTTCTATAGGCTTGATCTCCAAAGGCATACCATGGTAGATGTTGTAAAATCTCTAATTGAAAACAAGCGATGTTTCATTCTGTTATCTTTTTAAAACATAGAAAACAACAAGATATGAGTCTAGTGTTTTGTGTACACCCCAATGTTTCATAAAAACATCTGAGAATTCGATACAAGAGCCAATGGAGTTAGCTCTTAGATTCTTGAACCATATGGCAGCATCTCTGATCAATGATTTAGAGAAAAATCTCAGGATCACATCTTCATGAACAATCTGAAAACGATCAACAAAATCCCCAAAGGATTCCAAGTGTTTCTCAGTTGAAGCCTGATCTTCTCCAGAAAACCAAGGGAGATATTCATAACAATCAAGAGGATAATGATGGAGAAGGTAAGGTAGCCTGAGAGGTTTAAACATATTCATCCTAATTTTAATTTGAAAATCTGTAGGATGAGGGATAGTAAGTTGTAGACAAGATTCAAAAGTTATGGAAACAAGTGTTGAGCTCTGTATAGGTTTTAAATCAGTTTTGATTTCTTCAAGGTTACATGGCTGATCAAATTCAAAAGAAATTGAAATACATTGGTCATCTTTATAAATGAGCTAAGGAAAAAAGACTGATTCAAGATCTTCAATGCAAGCAAGCTGTAAATCTTTTTCTAAAGATGGATATAGAAAATATGGTTGATAATCTTTAGAATATACAAAACAGAGGATAATTCTTTTAAGATGTGAAGGAAAAAGTATAAAGGAGCTAATAAAGAATAAGAACAATTCATAAAGTAAACTGATGAACTGGTACCTAGATTTTGAATTCAGCCTCTTCATCTTCTATCAGTGGGATTCTCCCCAGTGGAGTCTTTAGTGTGGATTCGTCAGGCATATGATTACAGTCAAGTTTTATGTCTGTCTCTTGTCTACCATCAAGAATCAGATCTTTGTCATTCTTCCGTGGAAACTTTTCTTTCACTTTCATTCCCCAGCAACAACGCCATTTTGTTATCACTCCAAGAAATCACTCCCTAACTATAAAGGGTGTAAGCTTGGTAACTTAAATAAATCAATAATGTGAAGGAAAGAAGGATCAAATCGGATGAAATTATAAACTCTTATCTATTTAGAAATATATAAATCACTCGAAAGACCAAGGCTTTCAACTATGTTGCTCAGTAGGTTTAAATCAATTTGTGGAAATGTGGAGAAGACTCATTATACTAACAAAAATACCTATACAATAGCATATGTGAATGGCCAATGATGATAGGTAAGATACTCTTCATACCAACAGAAACATATATAAGATTGCATATAATATATGGCTAGACATAACAGGAAAATGCTTGCAGCCTTAGCTTATAAATGCACTGATAGGATGACATCTATCTGGCATTGAGACAAACCTTAGAAGCAATGTATAAAGGTTTAATATACCAACAAAGAGATGGGATGATAGCCTTCTATCATTGGATATATATAAACTTGGAAATAAAGGAAATGAAAACTGAACAAACAAAGTGAAAGAAGCTTGATATCAAGATGTATTCATGGACATTTCCAAGGAATAAAAAGTACAAGTCTTCAAGAATAGAACCACAGTCCTCAGACTAATTTCCCCCCCCACCCTAGCACCTTAGAATTATTAGGCTTTTATAGCCTTTACATCAAGGTTTCAAGATCCTAATTTAATGGATCTAAAATACCAAAAATAAACATAATCAATTTGATCTTTTAGCATAAATGATCCAATCTTATCATCATAAGTCGAATTAGACAACCTGGAGAATTATTTGGCAGCTTGCTGGTGAAAATCATAGATTTCAAAATCTGTCTTTGATGGTTGGGCGATTTTTGTCAAGAATAAACATGCCATTTGGCTTCATTCCCTTACCACATGTCTTCAAAACCTGATTAGGAAGTTGATA
>JASDQU011314777.1:0-17119 GCA_032191745.1 Picea mariana | reverse complement strand
TGTTTTTCTCACTGAAATTTAACTTTTTTGATGCAACTGTACATATCTGATCAAAGGGACAGAGTTTTGCATGACCGTGTCAACTCAATCCAAAATTTATTTTCACATCAAGGAAATTAGCTAATGTCTTCTAAACTCTTTACAATACGAAGTAAATGAATAATAATCGATCATATGACCATGGTGAACATATGTGAGATATCAAATCAAATTTATCTCTGTAGATTCGTGCAACTTATCCCAACAGAATCATTCTCACAATAATCTCATCTTGCCCATCCATTGGTTCTCTTGAAGTTTTCCAGCCTCAATCTCTATGGAACTTCCATTCCTCAAGATTCAAACTTCCCTTCCTCAAGATTCTTTACTAGAAGGATACTTTCTTTGAAAAACGTCCCCAACTAGTGCCATCTACATCTTATTGACGCGCAAAATAATTTATTGATTTGATATCAGAAATAAATTAGAGGTCGGGGCATGTTTTCTTAAATCAACTGCCCATAAATCCATGAGTGGGGAACATACTTGAACTACCTCAGGGCTTAATTTTACAAGTGGAAAATGAGGAATTTGGCCACTAGAAGCTCCTGAAAATCAGGGATTTGTAAATCTGTGAAAATTACCAAAGGGTAAAAAAGACCTAGGCACAAGATGTTTTTTCATATAGATCATATGGGAGGAGGTAGGACGCTTCTTAGTATGTTGGAGAAAGGATATCACTTGTTGTTATGAGAACTGTTCAGAGTGTGAGGCAAGGGATATTTATGATCAGAAAGAGGATTATAGCGAAAGAGGAGCATTGGAGTTTGCACTTATGGATTCATGGCCAGGCTAGGGGGTGAATGGAGAAAGTAATTTGGTTGTTCTGCTCTATAGTTGGGTGGAACTTGGCTATTCCATTTTCTTTCCCGGTACTTTATTCACATATGTACATCTACTCATTTCCTTGTTGAATTGTTTTGTTGATTAATAGCTAGTAGAATGAAATAATTTGTAGAATAAATGTGAATTTTAGTTGTTAATGAAGTTGATTTATGTAAAAATACATGTACATAGGTTATGCATTCAACCTAAATAAAATAGAATTATTGTTGTGTTAGTTATAACATTTACCAGGTATGTAAATATATACGTACAGGTATTCAACTTGAGGAATATTGAATTGTTGGAAATGCTAAACGAAATTGTGGAAGTGAATACAAGATATAAATATCTGTATATCTATTGTTGGATGTTTAGATACGCAGAGTTGTATAAACATATAATGTACTCATACATAGAAAGATTTTATAGTCTTCTAGAATCACATGAGATTTCGAGTAATTTTCATTTATCAATCTATATCAAAAGCATAAAGAATTAGAGTCCTTTCTACATTACAGAAAAACCCTTAAGTAAAAATTCAGGGATATATAAAATATGCTACATATTATAGAGGCGGTCCACCACTTACAGAGTTTTAACATTCTACATAACACATGCGATTATAATTGTTAAATAGTGGAATCATATTCAATGTACGGTTTATTCCCTGTTAAAATCCATTTATCCCATTAAGGAATTAAAAATACAAGTAACTAGTTATCTACAAAAACCCAGTGCATAACTTTCACGATAATACTATCTTAGGGTGGAATCGTGTACCACTATAAACGAAACCTGGGAGGTTAATTTTAACGTCGAGATTTGGAACTCGAATACCTTTCGAGTAAGGTGATATCGTAAATCCATGTCTTCGGAACAATTAAGTCCTGCAAGGGGAAAATCAAGAAAATGAGTAAACAAGGTTATGAAATAAATCAACGAAATTAAATATTGAAAATAAAGATGTAATGTACCCCAAATTTTCCAATATATATATATATATATATATATATATATATATATTCTTTCTTTTTCTTTTTCTGAGGAACATTAATCTTCAACTTAGTCTAGGAGACTTGTAGATAAGAGAAGTAGGTATTTATCATCATTGTTAATTGCTAATTTCTGCGAGATTTTTATGTTCTGGCTATCGAATGATGAACAATCACATTACGAACATTTCTATTCCAACTTAAGTCTTACTGCACATAACTCCTATATGAATAATATTTACATTTTAACCTCCATCCCTTTTTAACCCTTCAATCCTACTATTAATCTAATACTTATATATCTATGTTGTATTAGACTTAGGAAAAACAAAAATTCTATACTCTTCCCTAAGGTTGCCATGCTTACGCACAAGGGAAACCTCACTTGACTTTTCGAAATACAAATCATATACCATAGATTGTATTCACTTTACAAAGGGGTCGAGAGTGTGCACCTTTAGTAAAAAAAATGTCTCATCTTAACATAAGATATTTGACATTTCTTCACATGGACAAATAGATCGAATGATTCACCTGTGTTTACTGGTTGTGTATTGATCTTTCAGTTAGTATTAACATGAAGGTTTGATACAAGTGTAACCCTAACAAATCGTTTAACCCTTACTTAACTGAACAATAACAGTTAGAGTTTGATTATCCAGTTTGTCGTATCATGAAGGGATTGTCCTCTACTTCTCACATCTTAATGTGAAAGGAATGCGTCTTTTCATACGTGAATTAAACCTCTAATTCATCCATTAATGGAGACCCTGTGAGTGTGAAACTCGATGGTTATCACTTGTCCCCTCGTCCAATATGATTGCGCCATCTCTACCCCATCACATGGCCAGAGCCAGCCTTCATACCATCAACATTTACTCTATGTAGTAAGGGTTATTCAGGGATTAATGAGTTTCTTTTGTCATTTGTGAAATTTTTCTGAATTAGCTCTGCATTTTTCTCAACGAGGGAAATCGGTGACTTGGAGGATTTTTACCCAGTGGAAGGAGGAGTCTCTACCCAACTACCCTGGTAAGTTCACGATGCTCCTATAATATAATATTTGGATGGAACCCTTAGGGTTTCGTTACAGTGGAATAAACCGTTTGTACTGTAATTCTTATTATGCCTTTTATTGAAAGTTTTCCCCATTATCAGTATTCTCCTCGTAACTCCCTAGACTATTATCGCTCCTGGGTAAGTAGACTTTACTATTTTTTTATTCCAAATCCTTTTGGAACCTTCTCGATACTCCTCCCTTTTCTTGTTCCAATTTTCACAATCTCGGACAAGAGTTTTAGTAGGGGTTAACATGCTTGCATTTACTTATGGGGTTTTTCATTGTCCCTCTATTCTGTTTTATGGGTTACCCTTACCTTTATGTGTCATTACCTGGTATTGAGCCTTTGTGAGACAAAACTAAAGTTCTAGTCCAGAAGTTAATTGGGTAGGGTAGAACCCATGCTGTGTATTACATGTTATATAGTGTTTTGTTTGGGATTCCATTGTTTGGTAGATTCTAACAGGCCACTAGATGACTCTTATGACTGTAATGTTTTTCTTTTTAGGATTTTCTATATTTCGATTCAGCATATAATATAATTTGGGTATTATGTGTCCCGAACGATTCATTCAGGAATACCCTGCGACCTACAAATATTTGATTCTATGATAAATTCTTGGGTTAAGGTGTTTCATATTGTTATTATCGTGGTCTGTGTGTGGTAAACACCATTCAAAGCTTGGTAAATTCAGAAATAATGTTAACTCTATATTTAAACTTTGATTAAATGCATCCTCTTTGGCATAGATAGTCGGTTCATGTTAGATTTTGATGACATCATTAGCTTATATCATTTTACTATATGTGTAAAGTTTGTGTAAATTTGTATAGTCGGTTTTTAGATGGAAATACAAACAGTCCCTTCTTTCAGAACAATAGATCTGTTATATAAATATTTTTGGAATGAATAGAAACACGTATGTGTGAACAGTAATTCTGTATTAATTCTTTCCGGTTTTACTTTGGATCCTATAGATAAATTTGAACGATTTCTTGTTTAATCTAGTATCTTTGCCTTTTTCGATTATTACTGCAGTAGGTTTATGCGTATCAAGAATATATGATTCTAGGATGTATACTCTTCACTTCAATTAATTTACTACTATATCATTTTATTTCAAAGTTTCATATGCGATATGCTAGCCTATTCATTTTCCCTTATATTATGTTCCTTTCGAGGTCTTAATTTGTGACTAGACATACTATTTTCTATCCATTATTTCTTTTCCAGAAATTCATCTATGACTAGTTAGGTTGTTTGCTTCTCAGTATTTCATTTTCTAGAAATGTGTTTATGACTGGTTAGACTATTCCCTTGCTATCATTCATTTCCATAAATGTATTTATGACTAGTTAGATTGTTCTCTTTCTATCATTCATTTCCAGAAATGTATTTATGACTAGTTAGACTATTTGTCTTCCATTATATTTTTAGCACCTGTTGGATATGCATACATTGGCATTTAGAATGAATCATGCAGTTTTGTATAGTTATTTACACACACACACACACACACACACACACATAGTTACTCCTTATTGTATGTAATCAATTCCAACATTGATTAAATTGGTAGGGAAATTCGTCTAGAATTAAGAGATGACACTATAGACATTTTTGATCTCAGATTTACTTCCAGAATAGTAAACTTGCACAGTCCAAAGTTTACTTGCAAAAAACATTATAACCAGATGTATATGCTTCACCTACCTAGTAGTGATTTCTAGCACAGTATAATGAGATAGTATTATATTCAACACAACTATAATTCCCTATACATTTCTATAATTTGATTTCATTCCAGCCAAGATACTTAGAAAGGTTTTCTAACAACAGTTACAGTTAAACTAAAATGGTTTATCCTACATTTCACTTCATTCCTTAAGAATTTAATAAAACAAAGTACTTCATTCATATTTAAACAGATGAAATCCTATCAGCCAATAATTCCAAATAACATTTGAATAGAGAATGATTTTATAGACATATATGAACAATTGTCAAACAAAAAATGTAACATTCAAGTTCCTCCCAAACTTAGATTAGAACAACCAATTCACTTGTTCTATTCACCCCCTAGCTTGACCATGAATCCATGAGGGAGAACTTAGAACCCCTCCTCAGCAAAATTCCTTCAATTGTGGTAAGTTCTCCTTGCCTCACACTCAAAAAATAGTTTTCATAACAACAAGAGATCATTCATTTTTTCCAACATACTAGACAACGTCCTTCCTCCTCCCATATGCTATATATCCAAAAGCAATTGTGCCTAGGTCTTTTTCCCCTTGGGAATTTCGTATCTTTCCAAATCCATGATTTTTAGGGGCTGCCATGGCCAAATTCCTAATTTTCCACTTGCAATATTCATCCCTGAGGTAGTTCCAACATGTTCCCCTCTCATGCAGTCATGGTCATCTAATTTTAACCCGGTTGTTCCATTTTTCCATCAGCAATAAATATAAAATATTTGTTTCATATAAGTGTCATAGTCAAATAGTTACTTGGGTCAAATCATATCTCTACCCAATATTCATAATGATAAATTACAATTAACTATATTTGAAATTCAAAATTTCCATAAATCAAAATAATTTTCCAATTTCGAATTTACTAAAAATGGAAATAATTTTCCTAAGCAATTTAAGATTTTAAAAATAATTTATTTTGGCGATGTTACATCCTTTCCCCCTTCAATAAAACATTGTCCTCATTGTTCGTTCCTTTCTTGGAACAAGATTGGATGATATTTCTGCAAATCTCCCTCCAACTCTCAAGTGGCCTCCTCACAGCTAAAGTGCTTCCATTGCACTTTTTTCCTGGGCGACAATGCTGTTTCGAAGTGCCATTTCTCTCCTATCCAGAATGTGCAGATGTTCTACTTGGAACTCACCATCTGGCTCCAATTTCACCAAATTCCAATCGATCATATAAGGAGGGTCATGAACATAGTTCTTTAACAAAGAAACATGAAATATATTATAGATTTTTAGATTGGCAGGAAGTGCAAGTTGGTATGTTACAGGTCCAATTCGAGCTAAGATATCGAAAGGGCCACAAAACCTAGGTGCGAACTTGGCACAAATACATAGATTTAGTGAATTTTTTTGAGATTTGACTTTTAAATAGACATGGTCTCCCGCTTGAAATTCCAGGTGTCTTCTTTCCTGGTGCACATAACTTTTTTGTTTGTCCTGCTCCTCTTTTAAGTTCTGTTGTACTTTTCTTACCATGCTCTCCATTTCTTGGAGCATCTCTGGTCCCACCATGAGTCTTTCAAATAGGTTATCCCAGCTAATTGGAGTCATACATTTTCTGTCGTATAGTACTTCTAAAGGGCTCATCTTAGCCGAAGTTTGGTAGCCATTGTTGTATGAAAAATCCTCCAACTGTAGGTAGTCTTCCCACTTGCTTGGTTTTGTTCTTATGTACATGCATATAATATCTTCTATGATTTGGTTTGTTCGTTCAGTCTAACCATATTTTTGTGAATGATAACTTGTGCTGAAATTCAAGTTAGTATTTAACCCTGCAAACAATTCTTTCCAAAAAGAAGATGTAAATTTTACGTCTCTATCCGAAATCACCATTTTAGAAATACCATGCAGTCTAAAAATTTATTTCATGAATATTTCAATGATGTTAATAGATTTATAAGTAGACTTTACAGGAATAAAGTGTGCATACTTACTAACCTTATCGATTACCACCATAATTGAATCATTAAGTTTTGAGTTCTAGGCAAACCTGTAATAAAGTCCACTGATATAGTCTCCCATTTCCATTTCGGCACAGGTAAGGGATGCAACAGGCCAGCTGGATGCTGGTGTTCTTCTTTTACCTATTGACAATATTGACACTTAGTTAATTATTCTGTTGTTTCTCCCTTCATATTAGGCCAGTAAAATGATTTCCTTAATGTTGTTACCATCTTCTAGTATATCGGGTGACCAGAATATGGTTTCTTGTGTACTTCATCCAAAATTGTTAACTTTAATTCCACCGAAACTGGTATGTACATTCTATTTTTGAATTGTAGTAGACCTTCTCTCTCCAAAATTAGATCTGTTTTGTCTGAATTTTCAGCATTATCTCGTAATTTTTCCACCGTTCTAGTTTAATTTTCGTCATTATTACCTCCAACCTTTTTCCTCTGCTCAAGATCATTTTCTTCCCTACTAATGTTTATTTCAAACAACCCATGAACTCTTTTGCTTAAGGAATCAACCACCTTGTTTTCTTTACCCTTGATATGTCTTGCCTCAAAGTCAAATTCTCTCAAGAAGGCCATCCATCTTGCTTACCTTGCATTAAGGTCTGGTTGACTAAACAAAAATTTCACACCGTTGTTATCCATCAATAACATAATTTTTTTTGCCATTATATAGTGCCGTCACATATTTGAGGCATGTATTATAGTTTCCAGCTCTAAGTCATGAGTGACGTAGTTTCATCTGTGTTCCTTCAGTTTTCAGGAATCATAACAATTCACGTGCCCTTCTTGAGTTATGACACCACCTAGTCCTTCTTTACTCGCATTCACACAGATCGTGAGGTCTTTGTCTAGATCTGGTACCTTTAAAATGGGTGTAGTTGTTAATAAATCCTTTAACTTATTAAAATTTTCCTAACATTTATGTGACCAGTTAAACCTAGTTCCCTTCTTTTGTAATGATGTGATAGGGTATGCAATCTTGGAAAACCCCTCTATAAATATGCGGTAATATCCGGTGATTCCCAGGAATGACCATATTTTTGATACATCCTTTAGAATTGGCCATTCCATGATGGCTCTTATTTTATCAAGATCGGATGCAATACCTTCCTCAAATATTACATGCCCTAGGTACTGTATTTTATTATGATAAAAGTCGCATTTATCAAACCTGGCATATAGTTTGTGTTTTCTCAATGTTTGCAGAACAATCCTTAGGTGTTCTTCGTGTTCTTCTTCTACTTTAGAATACACTAGGATATCGTCAATAAATACCAAAAAAAACTTGTCCAAGTACTAACTGAAAATATTGTTCTTTAAACACATGAATGTCTATATCTCATTCAGAATGTTGTTTTACTTATGTCCTTATCTTTTATCCTAACCTGGTGATAACCAGATCGTAAATCCAATTTAGAAAAAATCTTTGCCCCACCTACTTGATCGAATAGATCATTTATCCTAGGTAAGGGGTACTTGCTCTTAATAGTCATTTTTTTTAATTGTATGTAATCAATGTATAATCTCAGAGTTTCATCTTTATTTTTCACAAAGAGGACTCGTGCTCCCCATGGTGAGACACTCGGTGTGATATATTCTTTGTCCAATAATTCTTGTAATTGAATTTTTAATTTTGTTAGCTCTGGTAAACACATTCGGTAGGGTGCTTTAGATATAGAGGCTGAACCAGGTAGTAGGTCCATAGAAAAGTCTATCTCCCTCCTTGGGGGTAATTGAAGTATCTCATCAACAAACACATCTCTGAAATCATGCAAGACGACAAAATCCTCCAAGATGGGTTTATTTTCTTTTTATAACAAGTTTTTTACTTGGATGGCATAAATATGACCATGATTTCTCATGCATTTCTTAAATTTCATTGTTGAAATCTATCTAACTGAGATTGGTTTTTGTATACCTTGAATTGTCCTAGCAGTGTCGTTTTCTTCTTTATACTTGAGTTATTTTTCATAACAATATAACATTACTTTATGCCTTTCTAACCAATCCATTCCGATAATTACGTCATGAGACCCTAACAGTAGAATGTTCAGATTTTTATTTATGTTTTGACCACCTAAACTGAACTCATAATCAGAAATAAACTTGACTACTTTTCTTTTTGTTCATGTTGCTAGTTGTACCAGCCAAGATTTTGCATGTCTTTTTTTCTTAAGTTTATTTGAATCCACTATACAAGAATTGATATAACTCAACATAGCTCCAAGAAATATGAGTATCATTACTTTTACCTTCAATTTCCACCATAGAGGACTGGTGGTGAGCTTGCCAGCCATCCATGACTGCATTGATCCAATGTAAGCTTCTACCTACATCCCCTACTGTAGAGGCTTGTTGTAGATTGTGAATTGTAGTTTTGGTTGCTGAAGTAAAACTTGGATAGTTCCTTCTTAGGTGAGGTTCTCCACATTCCCATCAATTTAACGGTTCACGGGGGTTGTCCCCAAACTTCTTTGTTCCTAGATTTACTGGTTTATCGCCTCCTTGGGTGTTCTGATTGTTGGAGTGAAAATATTTCCTTGGAAAACTCTTTGATGTATTCCGATAAGATGCTTAATGATATCCCTTCTTCCACTGGTTAATTCGGTCTTGCTTCTTTTCTTTCCAAACCTTTGGGAATTCTAACCATTGTTTGTATTGGTTGTAACACATTTGGTCCTTCCTGAAAACTTTTCTCAAGGACTTGGGATTGTCAAATTTGATTATGTCCTTAAAGGACTATGGTAGACAGCTTAGGAACCACTGGATTTTCACTTTTGCCTCTCAGATATAAGGCACAAACCTTAGTAATTCTAGGAATTTGTTTATCAGATCTTCCATAGCCATTTGACTGAGTCGTAGTTCATAAAATTATTTGGTTTTTCTTTCATAGTAAATTTCAGATAGGTACTGTTTCTTAAAGTATTTCTTAAAATCCGACCATTGCATATGTTTTTCCTTTAGGCCCTTGGCCAACTTAGGTTCTTTCCACCATATGCTAGATTTTCCTTTCAGATTATAGATGGACATTCTGACCTTCATATTGTTGGAATAGTTATATATCTGAAAATACTTCTTGATGTCTAATAACCATGCTTCAGCTTCCTCCCATGTTTTGGATTCCCCCTCAAAGGTAGATGGTTAGATTTTCTTAAACTCTCCCTCAAGGTGATCTACCTGTTTCCTTTTTCTTCTTGTTTTTGTTTTATCTTCAGTTGAAGGTGTACCTTCAGACGAGCTATCCCYTTTTTCTTCTTCARGAACAAAATTATTGGAGGCCMTTTTACTRACCTCTTCTTCTTGGTTATCATCTTTTGGGATTTTCTTYTTCACTATACTTCRTAGCAAGACTTCATATATTTCTTGATGTTCCTGATGTGCCTTTCTTAGTTTCTCATTGTCTGCCTTGAAAACTTGTAGCTCAACAATGAGATTTCTCATAGTTTCCAGAACTTCAATAGGTGAAATTTTTTTATTGTTTTGCCTCTGATATTCAGGAGGCCTTTGTTCAAGATTCTCCCTGAGTCTGATTTCTGCTTCATCCTTGGTTTCCATGATTACAACGGAATAAAGTCTTTTTCTATTTGTAACAGTAATTGTTTTGTTAGTTTTACATAAATAGGAAAATATATGCTAAGTAAATACTTTGGACCTGCTCAAGGTCCAAGTGTTGTAACCTTTGCTCTGATACCATATGTAATGTACCCCAATTTTTCCAAAATAAAATAAAATAAAATTATGAGGAACATTAATCTTCAATTTATTCTAGGAGACTTGTAGATAAGAGATGTAGGTATTTATCATCATTGTTAATTGCTAATTTCTGTGAGATTCTTATGTTTTGGCTATCAAATGATGAACAATTACATTACGAACATTTCTATTCCAAATTAACTCTTACTGCACATAACTCCTATGCGAATAATCTCTACATTTTAACTTCCATCCCTTTTTAACCCTTCAATCCTAATATTAATCTAATACTTATATATCTACGTTGTATTAGACATAGGAGAAACACAAATTCTATACTCTTCCCGAAGATTTCCATGCTTACGCGCAAGGGAAGCCTCACTTGAATTTTAGAAATATGAATCATATACCATAAATTGTATTCACTTTACAAAGGGGTTAGGAGTGTGCAMSMTTAGTAAAAARAAAAATCTTGGCTTAACATAAGGTATTTGACGTTTCTTCACATGGCCAAATAGATCGAATGATTCACCTGTGTTTACTGGTTGTGTATTTATATTTCGGTTAGTATTAACATGAAGGTTTGATACAAGTGTAACCCTAACAAATCGTTTAACACTTCCTTAATTGAATGATAGTAGTTAGAGTTCGATCATCTAGTTTGTCGTATCATGAACGGACTATCCTCTACTTCGCACCTCTTAATGTGAAAGGAAGGATTCTTGTTAGACATGAATTAAACCTCTGAGACAACCATTAATGCAGACTGTGTGAGTGTGAAACCAGATGGTTATCACTTGTCCCCTCATCCAATGTGATTGCGCCATCTCTTCCCCATCAAATGTCCAGAGCCATTGTTTTCACCATCAACATTTACTATGCTTAGTAAGGGTTCTTCAGGGATAGATGAGTTTCTTTTGTGATTTGTGAAGTTTTTCTGAATTAGCTCTACATTTTTCTCAGTGAGGGAGATCAGTGACTTGGAGGATTTTTACTCGATGGAAGCAGGTATCTCTACCCGACCGCCCTGGTAAGTTCACGATGCTCCTATAATCTAATAGTCGGATGGAACCCTCGAGGTTTTGTTACAGTGGAAGAAACCCTTTGTACTAAAATTCTGATTATTCCTTTTAGTGAAAGTTTTCGCCATTATCATTATTCTCCTTGTAACTCCCTAAACTATTCTCTCTCTTGGGTAAGTAGAATTTACTGTTGTTTAATTCCAAATCCTTTCAAAACCTTCTCGGTACTCTTCCCTTTTTCTTCAGATTTCCACAATCTCGCATAGGAATTTTAGTAGGGGTTAACATGCTTTCATTTACTTATTGGGTTTTTTATTGTCCCTATATTCTCTTTTATGGGTTACCCTTACATTTATGGGTTACCCTTACATTTATGTGTTGTTACCTAGTATTGAGCCTCTGTGATACAATGAAAAAGTTCTAGTCCAGAAGTTAATTGGGTAGGGTAGAACCCACACTGTGTATTACATGTTATATAGTGTTTTGTTTGGGAGTCCACCGTTCGGTAGATTCTAACAAGCCACTAGCTGACTCTTAGGACTGTAATGTTTTTCTTTTTAGGAATTTTTTTATTTCCATTTAGTGTATAATATAATGTGGGTATTTTGTGTCCCAAACAATTTGTTAAGGAATACCTTGCAGCATACAAGTATTTGAGTCTATGATAAATTCTTTGGTTAAGGTGTTTCATACTGTTATTATCATGGTCTATGTGTGGTAAACACCATTCAAAGCCTAGTAAATTCGGAAAGGATGTTAACTCTATATTTAAACTTTGATTAAAAGCATCCTCTTCAGCATAGACAGTCAGTTCATGTTATATTTTGATGACATATTTAGCTTATAGAATTTCACTCTATGTGTAATGTTTGAGTAATGCATTTGGTATGCTCGCACTATGTGACCCATGCAGTTCATATTTTCAATGTTAATGTTATTTGTTTATTTCTTTTCTTGAAGAGTTTGATTTATACGTTTTGGTAACCAATTCTAATAATGGGACCCTGTTGTTGCGAGGGTACCCATCAGGAATTTCTTGGACCACCCTCCCCTTTGGCCTTGGACATCTTCTCATCCAAAGCACGGCAGAGAAAAGACACAAGGTCTCCAAGTCACACGTTAAGTGCAAATCTATATAAACTTTTCCCGTGATTAATCATTCTATTGGAAGTTACACTCATTTTACTTCTGTTGAAGAATACTAATATTGATTTGTGTTCCCTTACAGGGAATTCAACCATGCACACTCCTAGATGTAGGTCCTTGCCATACACACAAAAGGTATTCTAGTTTCATTTCACCACTCTTAAAGGAGTTCCCTAGGTTTATAAGGATTGATACGATTCTAAAAATAGAATGCTATCATTGTGGGTGAAAATGTTCATTTATAACGATAGCCTATTTCTTAACTCTGTCTATCAAATTTTAACGAAAGGGCATACGGATCAAAACTTTATTACTCTATAAAATAAATGAATGGTATATATTGAACATGGTTGTAGCATTATTCAAGTTGTATAGTCAGTTTTTAGATGGAAATACGAAGAGTCCCTTCTTTCAAAACAATAGATTTGTTATATAAATATTTATGCAATGAATAGCAACACGTATGTGTGAACAGTAATTTTTTATTGACTCTTTCCGGTTTTACTTTGGATCCTATAGAGAAATTCGAATGATTTGTTGTTTAATCCTATAGCTTTCCCTTTTTCAATTATTACTACAGTAGGTCTATGCGTATCGAGAATATATCATTCCAGGGTGTATACTCTTCACTTCAATTAATTTACTACTTTATCATTTTATTTCAGAGTTTCACATCCGTTCTACTAGCCTATTGATTTTCCCTTATATTATGTTCCTTTCAAGGTCTTCATTTGTGACTAGACATACTATTTGCTTTCCATCATTTGATTTCCAGAAATTCATCTATGACTAGTTAGGCTATTCGCTTCTCAATATTTCATTTTCGAGAAATGCGTTTAGGACTGGTTAGACTGTTCTCTTTCTATCATTCATTTCTAGAAATGTATTTATGACTAGTTATTCTGTTTTCTTTCTATCATTCATTTCTAGAAATGTATTTATGACTAGTTCTAGACTGTTTGTCTTTCATTATATTTTTAGCATGTGTTGGATATGCATACACTTACATTTAGAATGAATCATGTAGTTTTGTATAATTATTTACACACACACACAAACACACACACACACATACATATCCATATACATAGTTACTCCCTATTGTATGTAATCAATTCCAACAGTGATTAAATTGGTAGGGCAATTCGTCTAGAATTAAGGGATGACCCTATAGACATTTTTTATGTCAGATTTACTTCCAAAATATTATTCACACAGTCTAATGTTTACTTGCAAACATAAACATAATGAGATGTATATTCTTCATCGATCTGGTAGTTCTTTCTAGCACATTATAATGATATAGTATTATATTTAACACAATTATAATTCCTAATACATTTCCATAATTCTATTTCCTTCCAATCAAGATACTTAGAAAGGTTTTCTCAATAGTTACAGTTAAACTTAAATGGCTTATCCTACATTTCACTTCATTCCTTAAGAATTTAATAAAACAGAGTACTTCATTCATGTTTAAAGAGACGAAATCCTAATAGCCAATAATTCCAAATAACATTTGAACAAAAAAGGAGTAGATAGAAATATATAAACAATTGCTGAACAACAAATGAAGCAGTCAAGTTCCTCCCAACCTTAGAACATAACAACCAATTCACTTGTCTTGTTCACCCCCTAGAGTGACCATGAATCCATGAGGGTGAACTCATAACTCCTCCTTAGAAAAATTCCTTCAATTGCAGTAACTTCTCCTTTCCTCACACTCAGAAAGTAGTGTTCATAATACCAAGAAATCATTCATTTTTCCCCAACATACTAGGTAATGTCTTGCCTCCTCTCATATGCTATATATCCAAAAACAATTGTGCCTAGGTCTTTTTCTCCTTGGGAATTTTCGTAGCTCTCCAAATCCCTGATTTTCAGAGGCTGCCAATGGCCAAATTCCTAATTTTCCACTTGTCATGTTCATCCCTTAGGTAGTTCCAACGTATTCCCCTCTCATTGAGTCATGGTCAGCTGATTTTAACTTGGTTGTTCCATTTGTCCATCAGCAATAAATATAAAATATTTTGTTTCATACAAGTGTCATAGTCAAATAGTTAGTTGGTTCAATTCATATCTCTACCTAATAATCATAATCATGAATTACAATCAACTAAGTTCAAAATTTAAAATTTCCATAAATGGGAATAATTTTCAAATTTCGAATTTACTAAAAATGGAAATAATTTTCCTAGAAGCAATTTTAGATTTTAAAAATAATTTATTTTTGGGGATGTAACATCCTTTCCCCTTTTAATAAAATGTTTTCCTCAGTGTTCGTTCTTTTCTTGGAACATGATTGGATGATATTTATGTAAATCTCCCTTGAACTCCGAAGTGGCCTCCTTAGGGATAAAGTGCTTCCATTGCACTTTTACCTAGGTGATGACTCTATTCTGAAGTGTTATTTCTCTCCTGTCCAGAATGCATAGAGTTTCCACTTGGAACTCGTCTTCTGTTTCCACCTGTACCAAGTTCCAATTGATCAGATGAGTAGGGTCATGAACATAATTATTTAACAAAGAAACATTAAATATATTATGGATTTTTAGATTGGGAGGAAGTGCAAGTTGGTATGCAATAGGTCCAATTCGAGCTAAGATCTCGAAAGGGCCAAAAAACCTAGGTGCCAACTTGGCACAGTTCCCTAGCTTTAGTGAACTTTTTTGGGCTTTGACTTTTAAATAGACATGGTCTCCCACTTAAAATTCCAAGTGTCTTCTTTTCGAGTCCGTGTAATGTTTTTGTCTATCTTGCGACTCTTTTAAGTTCTGTTGTACTTTTCTTACCATTCTCTCCATTTCCTGGAGAATCTTTGGTCCCACCATTATTTTGTCAACTTTCTTATCCTATCTAATCAGATTCATACATTTTCTGTCGTACAGTACTTCGAAAGGGCTCATGTTAGCCGAAGTTTGGTAACCATTGCTGTATGCAAATTCTACCAAGTGTAGGTAGTCTTCCTACTTGGTTGGCTTTGTTCTTACGTACATGCGTAGCATATCTTCTACGATTTGGTTTGTTCGTTCAGTTTGACCATCCATTTGTGGATGATAACTTGTGATGAAATTTCAATTAGTATTTAACCCTACAAACAATTCTTTCCAAAAAGAAGATGTAAATTTTACGTCTCTATTTGAAATTACCATTTTAGGAATACCATGCAGTCTAAAAATTTATTTCATGAAACTTTCAGTGATGTTAATAGATTTAAAAGTAGACTTTATAGGAATAGATTGTGCAAACTTACTAAGATTATCAATTACCACCATAATTGAATCATTTTGTCTTTGAGTTCTAGGCAAACCTGTAATAAAGTCCAGTGATATAGTGTCCCATTTCCATTCCGGCACATGTGAAGGTTGCAATAGGCCAGTTGGATGCTGGTGTTCATTGGTTACCTGCTGACAATATTGACACTTAGATAAGTATTCTTTTGTTGTCCCTTCATATTAGGCTAGCAAAATAATTTCCTTAGTGTTGTTACGGTCTTCTGGTATCTCAGGTGACGAGACTATAGTTTCTTATGTACTTTGTCTAAAATTGTTAACTTTAATTCCACCGAATCTGGTATGTATATTCTGTTTTTGAATCATATTAGACCTTCTTTGTCCAAGCTCACATCTGTTTTGTCTGAATTTTCTTCATTATCTCATAATTCTGCTATTGTTCTAGTGTAATTTTTGTTGTTATTACCTGCAACCTTTATCCTCTGCTCAAGATCGCTTTCTTCCCTGCTAATGTTTATTTCAAATAGCCCATGAACTCTTCTACTTAAGGCATTAGACACTTTGTTTTCCTTACCCTTGATATGTCTTACCTCAAAGTCAAATTCTCTCAAAAAATCTATCCATCTTACTTACCTTGCATTAAGGTCCCACTGACTAAACTAAAATTTCACACCATTGTTATCCGTCAATAACATAAATTGTTTTCCCATTATGTAGTGCTATAACATCATTAAGGCATGTATTACAACTGCCAACTCTAATTTATGAGTGATGTAGTTTCATTCGTGTTCCTTTATTTTTTGGGACTCATAACAAATCACATGCCCGTATTGCATTAGGACACCACCTAGTCCTTGCTTACTCACATCCACATAAACTGTGAAGTCTTTGTCCAGATCTACTACCTTTAAAATGGGTGCGGTTGTTAACAATTCCTTTAAGTTATTAAAATCTTCCTGACATTTCTATGACCAGTTAAATTTAGTTCGCTTCTTTTGTAATGATGTGATAGGGTATGCAATCTTGGAAAATCTCTCTATAAATCTACGGTAATATCCGATGAATCCCATGAATGACCGGATTTCCACTACATCATTAGGAATTGGCCATTCCATGATGGCTCTTATTTTATCGGGATCGACTGCAATACCTTCCTTAGATATTACATGCCCTAGGTATTGTATTTTATTCTGATAAAAGTCGCATTTATCGAGTTTAGCATACAATTTGTGTTTTCTCAAAGTTTGCAGAACTATCCTTAGGTGTTCTTCTTGTTCTTCTTCTATTTTAGAATACACTAGGATATCGTCAATAAATACCAAAACAAACTTTTCCAAGTACTAACTGCAAATATTGTTCATTAAACACATGAATGTAGTTGGCGTGTTAGTGA
>JASDQU011314775.1:10847-24753 GCA_032191745.1 Picea mariana | reverse complement strand
TCCCGATCTCTGGCAATGCGTGGCATCTCTTTACAAACGTTCCAGATATCTGGCAATGCTACATAACGTTTCCAGCTCTCTCAGACATTGTTACACCACGTTTCAGATCTCTGGCAATGTTACATAACGTTTCCAGCTCTCTCTGGCAATGTTACATAACGTTTATGACCTCTGGCAGTTGTGGCTTTTCGCCCTAGAAGTTATAAAACGGTTTTAAGAATCCTTGACTTCAGAAGGATATGCTATCTATCCAATTTGCCAGCCCATCATACCATAAGCTTTAGAAAAAGAGAATACATTGATAATGTGTGGAGCCTCTACACAAGTATGTTTCAACCCATCATAAAATAATCATAAGTATTATCCTCTATAAGCCAACACCCTGCATTCTTGCAAAGTTCAGCTATTCTCCGCAGAAGAGGATTATTGTTGCATTTATAGTTGAATTCTTCGCTCATTTGTGGCTTTGGAAGCACTTCATGGTTTCTGTATACAATGGAATATATATGTGTAACAACACAGAAAAAATGCCATTTGCTAAACAAAAGACTTCAGGAGAGTAAACAATATCTTCAGGAACCAGCAAGAAAATGTTATAAATCCGGAGCCCAACAGTGAGATTCTCCAAGATTGCACCACCAATAACATCCTTAGAAAATAAGGTAGTAAAGTTTGAATAGAGTGTTAGGTGTGAGGAAATTTTCCAACACTTAATGGATTTATTAACTAGTGAGCCTATTTTGAAAGTTGTAGATCCAAATGAAGATATTTCTGTGTGCACAAATGCATGCAAGGAAGGGCTTGGTCGAGTCGTTACACAAAATGGACATGTAATTTGTTATTAGTCCAGAAAACTAAAAGAGCATGAAATAAACTATGCTACACATGACTTAGAGTTGGAAGCCATAATACGTGACTTAAGGATGTGGAGGCGTTACCTTATGGGAAGAAAATTTGAATTAAGGACATACCATAGTGGCTTGAAATACTTATTTGAACAACCAACACTAAATACTCAACAAACTAGATGGATGGAATTTTTTAGTGAATAAAACTTTGACATGAAGCACATAAAAGGAAAAGAGAAGAAGGTGGTTGATGCACTTGGATGAAGGGTGCATAGAATGCATGCTAAAACCATTGGTATGTACATGACATATTTAAAATATAGAATTATAGAGGTTGTAACATCAAACCAACACTATGTACAAGTTAAAGAAAGCTTATAGAAGAATAATGTACATTAGAAATATAAGATTACAAACTAGAAGAGAATGGAATCTTGTTATTCTGGAATAGAGTTTATGTTCTCAATTCTCAAGAATTGAGAAATTTAGTTTTAAAGTAGATGCACAATGTTCCATACACTCGACATCCAAGATACCAGAAAATTATTACAATGGTAAAAGGCCAATATTTTTGGCCTGGTATGAAGAGAGATCTCACTAATTATTTGGCTAGATGCATGAAATGTTACAAAGTAAAGGATGAGCACAGATATCCAACGGGATTTTTATAGTCATTTCCAATTACTGAATGTAAATGATAATTTGTTACTATCGATTTCATTGTCAAATTGACTAGGACAACAAGGAAACATGATTACGTCATGGTAGTGGTGAACAAGCTTATAAAGGCTGCACATTTCATTCCTATAAAAGTAAATCATAAGGAAACCAATATTGCAAAATTTATATTAAAGAGATTGTTAGGCTACATGATGTTCCTAAGGAAATAGTGTTAGATAGAATTCCCAAGTTCACTTCTATTTTTTTGAAGGGGTTATTTAAAGGATTTGGGGAAAATTTGAATTTCAGTACAACATCTCACCTAGAGTCATATGGAAAAATAGAGAGAATTAATTGGATAATTGAAGATATGTTAAGAATGTATGTAATGGACAAGCCTTTTAAGTGGGAGGACTATATCCATTTAGTTGAGTTTGCTTACAATAATGTGTATCAAGAATCCTTGAAGATGAGCCCATTTGAAGCATTGTATGGTAGAAAATGCAACATGCTGGGAAGTTGGGATAACCCAGTTGTTACACACCAAATTCCCACACTACGAAGTGTCATGCTTATGTATCGCATTCTACGAAGTGTCGCACTTATGTATCACTTATTTATAACATTATACTAAGTGTTTATTTGTCATGATACTAAGTGTCACACTTATGTATCACATTCAACTAAGTGTTGCGCTTAAATGTAGCAATTTTATCATCTTGTGGGAGTACTTGTCATGTTCTCTAGACATTATTCATGAGAAATACGTCATTTGGAGATCAAAATGCTACTTTTTACCTTGATATTTTGACCCTTTTATAGTATCATTTCTCCCATGCCCATATACATGGAGCGATGAACCCTAATTATCACTCCTTTCTCAGTTATACTAGGGGAGCAACATTATCACTCCTTGATCAATTATAAGGGAGCGATGAAGTGGTTGCAACTAAGCCACCTTATTTCTTGGGAAAAATACAAGAATATTGAGTTGGTTTTGGGTAGAGGATTTGAGCCATATCTCTTTCCTCCATCTTAGGCACCAAATCCCAACCTCATGAGCTAAATTCTCAACCATCTTTCCAAAATACCCAATGGTGGTTGTGCCTCAAATTCCTATAAAATGGAGGCCATTCTTCGGTGAAAAGGGAGGAGAATTAAGAGCATCGTACCTATTATTGTGTGAGATCCAAGGTGATGGATAGGAGATCTTGGAGGAGATGTTGCAACATCAAACTTGAGATTGTAAGTAATTCCATTTTATTGGCTTTCCTTTAATACATAATTTGGCCTATTTCTCTCATGTCTATGCGTTCAAGTGTATGCATGTTTATTGTTGTTAAATTCATCATAGATAGATATATTTTAACTTAACAATATAGTGTGGAAGAAGGAGAATTCTCTTTGTTATTTGTGGGTATTTTATTGCACCTAGGAGCTTGGACATTAAGGTCAAAGGTTGGAGCAGCAAGGACAAGCGTCATAAAAAGGTAAGCCATCCATCTCTTCCTTATCATTCTAATTGTTGAAATAGATCTAAGAGGAAAGTAGTTCACTAATTATTTTCCTTCTATCTAGGATCAAGAGGGGTCTTCATCCAAGGGGGGTTTCATTTTTCCGTAGGGGGAACTTTACCATAACACCAACATACAAAGCCATGATTGGGCCAAAATTGTTAAAGGAAATGGAAGAACATATGATAAAGATCATGCATAATTTGAAAGTTTCACAAGATAGGTAGAAGAGCTATGTTGATAAAAGAAGAACACATAGAAAATTCAAAGTAGGAGAGAATATGTTTTTAAAAGTTAAAGACAACAGAAGCTCGCTAAAATTGGGAAATTGTCCAAAATTGGTAACAAAATATTGTGGGCCTTTTGAGATCTTAGAAAAGATAGGGCCATTTTCATACATGATAGAATTACCTGAATCCATGAGAATTCAGAATGCGTTCCATGTGTCTTTATTAAAAACTTATGTACCTGAACCTAATCATGTGATTGATTGGAATGTAATCTAGGTGGAACACGAAGAGGATTTTCGGGTAGAACTAGTGCACATCCCAGAGTAGAAATTCAAAGTGCCAAGGAACCTAGTAAAGGATCAATGGACCTATTATGGTCCTGAAGATGCTACATGGGAGCACAAGGAAGCCATGTGAGAAGCATACACACAAATTTTTGCAAATTTTGTAGAAAAATGAATGTAAATTTGTACTTAAGTGAATAAAGACTCCATTTTGGCAGTTGGAGTTCCTGGAGCCACAACTCTGATATTTCTTATCCAACTAATGTATGGATTGAGGAGAAAATGGATTTGTTGCTTGGAATTGTTGCGTGAGTCCTTAAGTTGCAGAATTATCAAGTATTCTGATGTAATATTTTTATATATGTCAATCTGTAAATTATATGGTTATGTGCATTGAGAAAAGTGCACTTTGTGGGGGGGAATGTAACATTTCCGTTTTCAAACCCCAAACTAGTGATGTGTATTGTAAATGTAATGTATGGTTGAGGGCCAAAGTGATGTAATGTGTAAATGATGTAAATTAAATATAATGAAAAAAAGGTATCGCCAACTGCAAGGGGACACAGATGGAGATTTGAGGGCTTAGTATCCACAAGAGAGGGAAGGGGTCCAAGGGGGAGATTCTACGCATGCCTATTAAACCCAAACCCATTTCTTTCTAAATTATCCTTAATTTGAAACTATTATTTTTTGGTTGATTGTTCTAGAGTCCAATCAATGAATTCATGTAAGAGGGTGGGTGTACGAGTCACTTCCAATAGTTATTCATAGCATGGGGGTTGAGTACAATCAGATTGGGGAAGAGTGCAAGTAAAGCAAGCAAGAGAAAGAGACAAAATTCATATGGTTAGGAGTGCAGAAATACAAATTCATGTTTTTGCATGGAGAGTCATTTTTACATAGATTTTTCTGGACAACAAAGAAGTTCTAAGTGTTGAAGCTTGAAGGCAATTATTGTAGGCATATTTGACAGCCGTTTGGTGCTATAATTTCATGGAGAAAGAAGTTGTGGGCCTGTGAGTAATGTTATGTTTTAAATTTGTCAAGGGAAACACATGTTTTAAATTTGTTGCAAGTTTAGAATTCTTGAGGTCAGGAGAGAGATTTCCTATCCAACCTTTGTTGGAAGCCCTGAAGGGAAGTGGAAATGCCTGAGGGACTATTTGCAGTGAAGGGAGATTCCATCCATTGGGTTGTGTAGGTTGTGGGGAAGAGCGTTGGTGGACTGGAATTAGCTGTTGTTTAGAGTGGGACATTAACCTACCTTAGGGACCACCATATCTTGTGGATTCATAGCCCCAACTCCGGGGTGACTTGTTGTTGAGGACTGGAACAACAAGTTTACAGTTGGGAGGAACATTCATCCTCTACACTGGGCTTCATATTTCATAATATAAGTGTTCTTATTTGATGTGTTTTATTCATGTTAAATGTTGATAAAGTTGGTGTGCATGTTACTCTGAATTATCTTTGTTATTGTTACTTGTTGTGAGAAGAATAATACATATGAATGATGTTGTATGCATTTAGTTGTTTCTATGCATAGTTAATCAATTGCATTTAGGTTTTTATTAAGTATGGACAGTTGTTTGAGTCTAATTGTCATGTTGTGTGTCATTTTTGCATTTAGAATTGGTATCAAGAATTTGTATTGGGTTAGCAGTAGCATGACCTAGTTTGAGGCTAGGTATATTACAACCTCCAAGCTTATCTCAATTCTTTGAACCATTTTCCTAAGGTATGTTGTTGAAGGGGAGACCATAGGGCACAAGTTCAAATCTTACCAACCACTATTATGGCTAGCTATTAAGACACACTCCATCACGATATTCTAAGAAAGAGGGTAGTTGAATTGCTCTCCATTTAGACCTCCATCTAAAAGTTCAAAGTAAGAGAGTGGTTGAGCTTCCTTGCCTATGAATATCACAAGGAATGATGGCTCATAGTTGAGTTTCCCTAGTTGAGTTTCCCTCCATTTGGATATGCACAATTGGTTCTCCCTCTATCCAAACATTCTAGGGGTTTTTCCATCCAAATGTTATGAAAAAGAAGGTGGTTGAACCTTAGTCCATCGAGATATGCACAATTGAATCATCCATCGAGATAAATAGTGACAAGTGGTTGAGTCGTCCTTAATCTATATATTCAAGGGAATTGTGCCTCCAACATTATCTATGTAGATATCCAAATAAGTGAAGAATTGAATCACAATCCATCCAAATATACATGGATGAATTGTCCATCAATTAATTGTGGCAGGTGGTTAAACCACCCTCCATTTAAATATATCATGGAATTGTTCCTTTGTCATTATTCATACAATCCATCGAAATATACATGGTTGAATTGTCCATCAATTAATTGTGACAAGTGGTTGAACTACCCTCCAGTTAAATATATCATGTTATTGTTCCTTTGTCATCATTCATGAAGATATTCCCATGAAGAGGACATTGAATCTGCCCTCCATCATATTTAAAATTTTCCATATATATATATATATATATATATTAAATTTCAAAAGAGGAAGAAATTAATTTAATCTTTAAACACAAATTCATATTTTATTTTATTATAATTTAATCCTCTCAATACTTGAAACTGAGATTACCTTGAAGTGGTAGTGTTACATCAAGATTTCTAATTTTTTCTTACACCAACAAACTGGCCAAATCTCAAGCTATGAAATAGAGATAGGACTATGCCGATGACCTAATAACACACGCACTTTTTTATGGTTTTTTCAAAAGCAGAACAGAGAGATAAGGACAAACTATCATCTACTCTGAACATACAATCAATTGCAGAAAATGCTTTATACAGACAATTATTACAAACAAATCTATGGCAGGTCGAACCTCTGTTTATGATGGAATAACCTATCAGACTTCTCTCCAACTTCAACTCAGTCTACCCACCTTTCTTGTATACGTGCTTCCTTTGGTATATGTAGAAACGCATAGCCGCTGTATAGTCTATGTCAATTAATCAGTCGTGATGTTTCAGTCTGTCTGACGATGACACAGTCTGTTCTTCCAACAGAGTTGATTTTATCATTTGTCCACGGGGTACTCATACCTCTGAAGGGAGAAGCCACCTCAATTCTAGAATGCATCGAAGGTGGATGATGATATTGCAGATTTACAGGACAAATCGACCAGGTCCTCAATGGTTGCAAGTCAGTCAAATCAAATTTGCACATTTTTACACATTGGTCAGGAGAAATCGCCTCGAGGTATTTGAATTGTGCATGGATTTTAATGGACGAACAATCGAAACGGGTGTCGGGTTTAGTGCGTTTATATAAGAAATAGAAGGTGTCGTCCTTCAAAATGCTCGAGAGGCTCTTGTCAATGTCGATATGACGAGGGTACTTTTACCTCAATTTGTAGAACTCTTACAACATTCTTGCCAGGCTTGAGGACACTAAAACTTCTCTCTCACAGGAAGCCAACGGGTAATGATTTGACATTCGAGCAGATTTTTACATACGTGACCAAAGCAAAGGTACGCCCGAGCAGACCTTCAATAAGTTTGATTCAGTACGCCACCCACTTCGCAAAAATGGCAAGCGTCCCAGTCTCTGTCCCTTTAAGGATAATGTCACGTCCAGCAAATGTTGGAGAGAGAAATGAAGAGATGAAACGAAATCGATTTCACATATTTTTACAGAAACAAAGTCAGAAATAGATGAAAATCAGAAGCAAACACTATTCATCCCCCATAGGAAACAGAAAACAAAGTCAGAAATTAATAGAAAAATAGAGGCAACACTTTTCGTCCTCCATAAGGCTCGCCAAATAAGTATCCTTGTGCTAAATGTTGAGAAGTGATAAATCTTAATTGGAACTTATTAAATAACCAAGTATTTTTAAAAATATGTATTTTACTTCATATATTTAAAATGTTCAAATTAAAATGAATTTGAATATATACAATTTTTATTTATATAATAATGTTACAAGCTATTAATTGAATTTAGTTGGGGTGGTGTTATGGGTGGAAACGACCTTAGTGGAGGGGTTACTCCATTGAATAGTCTCAATTATATTTCACAACATTTGGAATATGGGATTCATAGGGATTTTTGTTATTGATTTTGGGGTTTACTAGTTGTAGCTTGGTTCATTGTTTATGGTTTTTAAACTAAAGAATAAAATGCAAYTAATYTAAGATGGAAATGCATGTGTCYAKACATGACTAACAATAACTARAAAGCAAACACATAACCACACATGCTCTTGTAAAAGAAMCAAGAATTAGTTTGTTGAAAACAAAGACAAGAATATRAATAMATGATTRTAAACCAAGAACAGWYAATATTAAAACAACTATCTACAATTCTATGCTCACAAAAACAATTCCAAACAATAGAAATACAATTGCAACAACTACATATAAGAATATGTTATAATGTGAGATACATCCTTCACAACTTCAATGCTAAACAAAAGTAGTAGAATAATCCACAGTAAATTACACACAGGAATCAAAGTTCAAAATAGTTTGGTAAAAAATGGCTTCTCCTCAATAAAAGTTCCATGAATGGTACATGACACCTCCAAGAACAAAAAAATCATTTCTCCTTCAAGTTTCTAGCATTTATAATCATTTATAAAATAATTATCCTCGGCCAAAGTGGTAGTTTCAATTTCATTCAATAAACTACCTCTCTCATTTATTATCCTTCCAAATTACATATTTGTCCCCTTTTCTTCAAGAGGACTTGATTATATTTAATTTTACATTAATTTGGTGCCACCTCATTCCCCTTTAAGTGTTAGATACATGTTTGAGCATTCCCAATGAATAGCAAGAAAATAATCATTTTTTTAGAGTAATGATGAGTGTAACTCCTTTGCCTTAAGTTTACTAATGGACATGAGTAACTTATGAATGCTCCCATGCTCAAGCTTTATGCTACGGGTTTTCATCACTTATCAATTTGGCTCCACATCTAATCATCGTTCATGTTGTGGTACTTCATCATTTTATTCTTGTTACATGTATCTCTATTTAAAAGCATTTGTTTTCTCATCATTGCCTAATGAGTATGACTCTGTAGATAATTTTTGCAAAGCCACTATTGTATATTGATGGTCCTTCTCATCGTGATTTTTAACATTTGTGTTTCTTTTATTCACTCCCTCATACATAATGTATTCATATTAAAATGTATAATCTCTTTTTCAATGCCAGTACTTCCCTAAGTTCAATCGTTTGTCCCTTTCATAATGATTTTTCCAACACTCTAGTTGAAATGAGGTGTTTGAAAAAATTGGGTATCTCCACATAGGACAAACACCTTAAGAAATCACTCACAAAACCAAATCAAATATTAATATACACCGATATATTAAATGGTTAAAGCTCTCGAAGAGGGAAACAATACATGGCCCAAACCAACACAACCACTTGAGGCAATAATATTAGGGAAAAATAAAAAAAAATTGTACAAGAGAGTTTCTTAGAATCGATCTTTAGAAAAATGACCATCCATGCTCTTTAAATGAAGATCATGGACCAATCAGGTGTTAAGCCATGGATCAATAGCCAATAGTATCGAGGAGAATATGAATTGTTGAATCACTCTACGTCTAAAACAAATAGTGACCACCAAATTACATAACTACTAATGCATACTAAAGAAATACACTTTAAACTAAAGACACATTAGACCAAGTTGATATTAACTAAATCCTAAGTGTCTAAATATCATAACATCCCCAATTGAGAACAATTGGGGATAGGATTGAAGGATTTACAAAGGTGATACAATAGAAGAATGAATGAGGCATTAGAGCTTGTCCCCCCTTAATGAAAAATTCTTGAACTCCTAACATAGATTGAAATTTGGAAAACTTTGCTTCTATAAAATAACTTGTGAAAATGTCTACAACTTGATCATCTGTAGGGAAAAAGAGAACTTCAAAAAAATTATCATGAATAAGCTTTGTGATGAAGTGCATTCGTAATTCAATGTGTTTTTTCCATTGATGTTGAACTAGATCTTTGACAATCTTGGTGGCACTTGGAGTGTCACAATAGAGGATGGTTGGATGTTGCTACCAGCTCTGAAATTATCTATCAAATCTATAAGGCTCCTCAACTTGCATTAACCGCTACTCGGTACTTTTTGTTTGGTGAAGAAAGAGAAAGAGCTTGGTGTTTCTTATAAGACCAAGTGGAAGGTTAATAACCAAGACTAAAAACACAACTTGTAGTAGAATTTTTATTATCATGGTTTCCAACCCAATTGGAATTAGTGAAACCAACCAATAGTCCCCCTTGAACTGTAATATAGCTCAAACTGAACTATACCTTGGATATACTAAAGTATTATTTTCTTCTTATTTTCAATGGATTTCATGGGGTGTTTGTATATACCAGGAAACAATACCAACAACAAAGAAAATATCAAGATAGGTATAAGTCAAATACATAAGGCTACCAACTAACTGTTGATACAAAGTGACATCTACTTCATGTGTAGTACAGATGGAAACATGCTTGGCTCTAGACTAGAAGGGAGATGGGGTTGGTTTATAATATTACATATGAAAATGATAAAGAAGGTCACATGCATACCTAGATTGGGAAAGATAAATTCCTTCCTTGGTTTGCAGTACTTGGAGACCAAGGAAATAATGCAAATAGCCTAAATCTTTCATTTCAAATTTCTTCTTAAGGTTGGATTTCACATGGGTTAAAATTTGATGGTCACTACTAATGAGGATAAGGTTATCAACATAAAAAAAAAGTATTATAAGATGGCTTCCTACTTTCTTGGTATAGATATTAGGGTCAAAATGACATCTAGAAAAGTTGGTGTCAAGAAGAAATTTATCCATTTTATCATGTTAAGCTTGAGGAACTTTCTTAATAATATAGAGAGATTTCCTATGGTGGCATATAATGTTGGAGTCATTTTGAACATAGCTACGAGATTATTCCATGTAAATTTCTTCTTACAAATCCCCATGCAAGAATGAATATTTAACATCCATTTGATGGACCTCCCATCTATGTGAGACAACAAGGGCTAGAACAAGGTGGATGTAATTCATTATGGTTGGGGGAAAAGGTTTCATTGTAGTCAATTCCTTCAAATTGAAAGAATCCTTTGGAAACAAATCACGCCTTATGTCTTTCAACACTTCCATCTGATGCATACTTATTTATATATACCCATTTGCATGTGACAAGTTTTCTTCCTCTTGGAAGAGGTTCAATATCCCAAGTATCATTCACCATTAAGGAACAATATTGTTCATTCATTTTTGTGTCCCGATAGAGATGGATATAAACTTCTACAAATGTGTACAGATCATGAGTTTCTGAAACTTAAGCCAAAATAGAGGATGCTCGCTGAAAATGTAAACGTGTATGACCTTGATACATAGGATCACCAAGATCACCAATTGATTCTTGTGTTGAAAGAACCCATCTTGGAAGTAGTGGTGTTAGTGTAGGTTCATGTTTAATGGACCCGTCTCAAGGAAGGGGAGCAGATAAGGGTGTATTTTCATCCTCACTTTCATCATCTGAAGTAGAAACCATATTAGAATCATCAAAAAAGTTGGGAAGAGAAGATGGCATAAATACAAAAGATGGCACAAGCGTCAAATTAGGCTCAAGCATTGAGACATTTTCATTAAAGTTGACATCTCTTCAAATAATTATTTCATTGGAATGAGGTTGAAGTCTATAACCTTTTATATCTTCAAAATATTCAACAAAAATGAACTTCTCACTTTAGGAATGTGAGCCCATGCTTCACTACCAAATAGGAATAAGTGACTTACACCTAGTTTAATTTCAGTCCATGCTTCTTTTGGTGTTATATTTTCTAAAGAAATTAACTATGTAATTTGCACAATTAATGGTTTTTACTTAATAATCAAGACTTAATCCCTTAGATTGGAGCATACAATTTTCCATTTCTTTTAAGGTTTGATTCTCTCCCATCAACGCCATTTTGTTGTGGTGTATATGGAACAATATGTTTCATTTGAATTCCCTATGCAATGCATTAAGTTGTGAATTTGTTGTTAACATATTCTCCTCCATTATTTGTTTTTAACC
The DNA here is from genome assembly GCA_032191745.1 of Picea mariana. NCBI lineage: Eukaryota > Viridiplantae > Streptophyta > Pinopsida > Pinales > Pinaceae > Picea > Picea mariana. The sequence continues at coordinate 13,132 of JASDQU011314775.1, read as the reverse complement.
CTTGAAGTTGATGTCTAGATTGTTTTTTGACAATGGCCTTGTAGGACAAAAACATGTCAAGGAATTCACTCTTAAGTGTTAGTAAATAAACCAAAGTGTGTATAGAGAAGTAATCAATGAAATTTAAAAAGTACTTGTACCTAGTGAAAAAATGAGAAGAAAGTAGGCCAAGAGGCATGTTTGTCAAAAAAATATCAATGATGTTTTTTGAGAACATAGTCAACACAAACACCGTCTCTACAATAAATGATGAAGGTTGGTCAACATATTTTGATTACATGGTTGTTGCAATGATTAATAAATTAGATTACCAAATTGTTCATGCCAAAGTTTGTTCAAGTCATTTCTATGAGCAATAAAAACTGATGAAAAATATGATGACCCAAATTTGTGAAATTTGTACAACCTAGTAATATCATCAACAATTTTAGTTGCTAGGACATGCTTAGGATATTTTAAATCTTTGTTTACAACTTGGTGATGTGAAAAATCTATTGTTTTACCTTCACCTAAATGAGTCATTTGATATATTGATAGAAGGTTGTGGGAGATGTTTGGAACACATAATACATCATTGAAATGACCATCATCTGATTGAATTGTTCCAAACCCTACAACACTAAGAGATCTATCATCACCAATAAATATGTGTTTGGTGTTACATTCTTAAAGAGCAGAAAAAATCACTGTATCTTTAACCATATGATAAGATGCTCCAAAATTAATAAGCCACTTATTAGAAAAAGAAGTAGATGTTGGATTGAAGATAAAATTAGAAGAAGAAAGTGCAAATCCATGAGAAAAAAAGTTAGAAGCAGAAGAATCAATATTGATATTATGTTTCTTCATTGTTTCTTCTAAGGCCTTGAAATTTTTAAAACATCTAGACTCTAGATGACCATATCGCCCACAAAAATTGCAATTCTTGTTAGTATTATTATTTTTATTTTGGTCATGTTTCACTATTGGGAGTAGAATCTCATTGAGAGGGTTTGGGACCCTTGTTTTGCTTCTTGTAGAGAGGATATTTCTTCTTTAAATATTTGGATTTATCATTATGTTGGGTCACTAAGGCTTTGTTAAATGTACCTACAATTTTTATTGCTCCAAGATGTAAGAGATTATATTTATCTCTAATAAGATAATCACAAAAATATTCATGAGTGGGAGTTGTGTAAGAATCCCCTAGACCTTCTCCGGTGGAGTGAAAAGTTGATACAAAAATAGAATATGCACCTACCAATATTAGTGGGAATAACATATATGCACAATTCATCCTTCATATCTATTTTACAATCTTTAAGTAAAATTTTAAGTGTTTTGAACTTACATAAATAATCTTCAATTCTAAGGAAATCATTGAGATCTAAAGAAATTAATTGTTTTTCAAGCTAATGGGCTCGAATCACATTGTGTTTACCAAATACAGCTTCCAGCTTATCCTAAGCTTCATCTAGGCCGTCAATTTCTTAAACTTGAAACCATAAATTAAGAGATATGGAAATTCCAATTAATTCACATGCTTCATCATTTTTATTATCATGTTTGGCTTTTTTTATCAACATTAGTGGTGAATTTTAATTTTCCCAATGTAGTATGGTATAGTCATTTACTTTGTAGTACATTCTCCATATGGGATTTACATCAGAAGTAGTTGGTACTGGTAAGAAAAAGATCATTTGGAGTAGAAATATTAAAATATGTAGAGAATATGGACTCAATAGTTGAAACTAACCATCTGAATGAAATCTCTTGGAAAAAGGGACAGTTTAAAAAAGGGCATTGAAAACAGACTTTGGATGTGAAAGCTGTGCCATTTTAAAAAACTGACATAAAAATGAACCAACATGTCACATTGCATGGAGAATTTGGTCTACATGGTGATGGATGCACAATGAGGTGGTTGAGTAAAATAATTTTCCTTCCTTCACTAACTTTTCCTATAAGTTCATTTTTACAAATAAGTTACTTGTGAAGTGATCCACTTTTATAGATTAAGTTAAAATCATTTTTACAATGAAAGTACTTAATAAATTAAAGTTGCATGCAAAAACTAACTTAAAAAATAATATCAAAGTTATTTTATAATGATTCACTTTTATAACTTAAGTGAAATGCACTTTACAATAAGGTTATGAGATAATTCAAGGTCACATGAGCATTTTCAAAAATTAACTTAAAAAAATGAGAGACTTGAACTCAAGACCTCTTATTAAATAAAAAAAATTTCAATCAAGCGAGCTATTGTAATATATATATATATATATATATATATATATATATAT
>JASDQU011314774.1:9950-24552 GCA_032191745.1 Picea mariana | reverse complement strand
TTCACTTTGTCATCTTCAAAAATTCATTTCTCCTCAACCATGAGGATCCACGTGACGTGCCACATACCACCGGAAATAGCATGATGTATACTATCCATCCATGGGTGTTGTATCTTCATTTTCATTTTCCTTCAAGTCCAAATAACTTCATCAATCTTCTGGTCCAAAACCCATGACTAGGGTTGACATCAATGACAACAACCAATCTTCCAACACTCTAAAGCTATCAAATCTAGAATTAAATTTCTATCTACCAGCATTAAATCTATTAAATTCTGACTATCTACCTAAGGACGAGAGCTATCCGCTCAAGGTCCATTTCAATATACAAAGTGCGCCCTCATAAATGGCTTCATGAAGAACTTGCACAACATTCCCAAAGTGTTTTCAAAATTTGTGCTGGCTTGTCCAACTGTCTTTTCCGCTTCCGCGCTGGCTCGCTTGATGAGTTGGCAATTCTCCTGCATCAAAGTACATCAAAATTCCAAGACTTGTGACGAGGTCATTTTCAACAGGCGGGGTCAGCTAAAAGGAAGAATTGCAGACGAAGAAGTTGCAAGAGAAGCAACCAGAAAAGATGTAGAGAAAGATGAAGTTGAGAGATCTTCCCCCATCTCGTTATCAGCTCATTCAAGTTCCATATAAGAGGATGAAGAGGTGTCAAAAGATAAAAAGAGATGAGGATCAAAGAGATAGAAGAAAGGCTCTAGCAAGTAAAGATTGATGAAAGGAGTCTTCTCAACTTTAAGACCAGTGCAGAAAAATTGAGGAATGATTTGGAAGGTGCCATCATTGACATGTATTCCAATCTACATCTCTTCCAAAATGTGGTTGGAACAGTTATTAGCCAAAACAACCGGATACAAATGCAGCTGACACAATACAACAATATACGTGAAGGTATAGCCGATATTGATACCTGGATATAAAAGAATTGTGATGCACCTCTAGATATGTATAGACCCTCAAAATCAACAATAAAAATATACCTATATGCATTATATCATTGCCAAAAGTTAGGGAAAAAGGTAGACAAAGAAGTAACCAAAGCGACGATGATATATTCAAGGACTCACAAAGATGCCCAAGAGTTGATAAGGAGTGGGCGTCTCCCAAGACTAGATGAGCTAGGAAAGAATTTGGTCACGTATTATTGTGGTGTTGTTCTGGTTATATTGTTGTTCATCTTCCATTTATAGCTATTTATTTATGTTATGCATACCTTTTTATATCTGGAATATTACACCCCAACTCCCAAGTATTCCCATGAGCAATCCGACAAAAGGAATTACAAGTATTAAATTGTCCACTTCCCAACTCCCAAGTATTCCCACATGAGCAATCCGACAAAAGGCATTACAAGTATTAAATTCTCCATTCCCCAACTCCCAAGTATTCCCACATGAGCAATCTTACAAAAGATAGCACACCAGTGACTCGCTTCAATACGCATCTAGATTTCTTTATTTATATGCCCTCTGTTGATATCGCGTGGATCGATCTCCCAATATCCGTCCATCCATTCAGCTATTGCGAAGATCCCACAGTACATTGGGCCTCTAACGGATACAATTCTCACCAGATTCCAACCAGAGATGTGGATTGTTGGAAGTCATGCCATGTGTTGACTAACATCTCCATTATAATAAGTTATAAGTTGTTGAAAAGTCACGATTAGAGTGCGCACATTTTATATATTCCACTACACTTTTCCTCTTCGATACTTATCCATTATACATCCCGTGGGAGAGATATTCCTTGGGTGCTTCGGGACATTTCAACACTTGCTAAGTCATAACTTATTGGTATATCTAGTTTGCAGGCTATTGGATATACTCTTGAGTTATAGTGGCAACCAATTCGTTTGATCCTAGGGATAGCCCATGTCACTCTAATAAACTGATTCCCCTGGTTTATATATATCTATATATATATATATATATATGATGAAAATCTCAACTTGTAGTTGCAGGTCTATCTCTCTATTCACATTGGTGAAAGAAACCCATTTGTATGCAAATAGTTTGATAAAAAGTCCAAATCGAGAACATGGCATCCAAGTGATTGGGTGCAATAATGGGAGGCAATCTGAGTGAAACAGATCACTTGACTTTGGCATAATTTTAATTTAATTTAATATTTGTAATGTTGGACAAAGATAACTAAGAATTCTTTATTCCTCAAATCTTCATTGAGCATTATAAAAAATTTCAAGGTCATAATCATTTGTGGTCCATGTAAAATATGTTTCAATTGATCAAAGATAATTCAAGTATTTTTTTGGATATTAAGTTTGTTGATTAATTGAAATTGAAGCATAAGGTTGTCTCATTGAACAAATTCATTGAATTGTATGCATGGTGGAGTTACAAGAAGTCATGTTGTGAAAAAGGACCTACCTGAAATTAAATAAGAGAAGTAATTGTTTTTTACTGTAGTCATCAAAGTCAAGTCATTGTAATCACACTTTGGGATGCATGATCGGTAGTACCTGACACCCTAGGATTGTTAGTATCAAGCGAGTGTGACACATAAGTAAACAAATAAGAGAGTGAGTGAGTACAAACAAGTGTGACAAGTGCAAAATCTAAAAAATGGATAAAGGAGGAAAGTGTTTGAAAAACACCAATCTAGAAATCAAAGAACTACAAGACTCCTTACAAGAATTGGATGATTGGGTTATTGATCTTCACAAAACAAATTGATCTAAAGGATAAATTGATTGAATCACTTCAAGTAAAATTAATTGAAAGAGACCAATAAATTGAGAATATGGTTGATGCAACATATGCAACAGAGGTTCTTATCAAAATGATTGATGTTACTTGTGATACATATAACCTTATGGTTGATACAAATCCAACAAAATATATGAATGATGATTCTTTAACTAGTCATGAGATGGGCTCGTACAACAAATTGATGAAGATAAGTTTTGTTGAAGACGAGTCATAAGTAGAAGCATAGAGTGATAGAAGTAGTAATAAATGTGAATTTGAAGTTACGAAAGACATTTTTTATGAATAATATCAAAATGATATTTCCAAGATGATTGTTAAACCTTGGGAAGAAATGCAACTCAACAAGAATCGACATGGTTTCTAGGATATGACAAAGGAAACAACTTTCATATCACAGATTTCTCTAAACCGGTTCAGATTGTGAGTGCATGATTTCTTGATGAAAATTTGAAGACTCCAGAAGTTAATGAAGAAGTTAAGAATCTGGATAATAAGTACCAACATTGACATAGAGTTGGTGACATGGAGAATTAGTGTTTTGATCTGCATCCTTGTCTTCGTTATGGGAAGACAAATCATCTTTCACATAAACGTTGAAAGAAGAATGTGATTAAGAAAACAGTTCATTGTGGTTGGATAAGTTCTTGGTGATGCAATCAAAAAGCAAGAAGTTGTATATGTCTTACCATCTAGTTCAAACATAGGTAAAGATACATTTGCATGGAGAAATCACAAAAGAATAAAGCTTTCAAACAATTGTTCCAGATAAATATTTTGGGCATGATTGGGGCCCAATTCTGCATGTTTTTTGAAATTGAAACATGAGTCAAAGGTTGTACTCGCTTGCACTCAAGGGGGGTGGTACACCAATGAAAACAAAAATTGAATTCTCTTTAAACTGATAGGGGAGTATATTATGAAAATGGTTAGTGGTTAACCATAACCACCACATTAATCAAGTCAAAATGGTTAGTGGTCAATCAACAAAGCCATTAGATACAATGATGAACCATTGTAGGATAGAATAATCCAAAATATCAAGCTTGGATCCCTTCAACAATCTTCTCACCTTGCACCTAATAAGGGGGGATATCAATGATGATATTTAAGCTTCAAGTTTTGAATTCCTATCAATCAAAATTCAGTTAAATTTTGTGAATTATATCATGGAAAATGGTCTCCTCTACAAGACATCTAGTCAACTTCAAATAAATCTCATCAAATCAACATATTTGGGGAGATCTAGCATTGAATATAGAATCCTCTCGTTGCTCTTCAATTTTTCATTGGGATTCTATTTGACACCTAATTGTGTCTAAATTTAGAGAGAACTTTGTTGATCCTATTCGTTCACTGGTGGTAGAATGGTGTTCCTATTTGTTAACCAATTAGCAGTGGAATGTTAAGACATGGCGGTTGTTCACTTCGAAAAATTATACTCTCTTTCAAAGTTCATTTTAGATGAACCATTCAACATCCACATTCAGTGTTTTTCAGGCATATCTTCATCAAAGCTCAGTTCAAAAGTTTTAGATTGAAGATTGAAGATGATATTGGTTTATGCACTACTTCATGTTGTCTTATTGGCATAATTATTCAGACTTGTGATTAAGGGGGGGAATGTTAAACTGTGCGTCCTTAGAGAATCAAAAAGTTTGATATCACCTTCTTATGCGATGTCATCCTTATCTACTTATGAGGTGTTGTCATTATCCACTAATGATTTTTCAGTGTGATCTAGACCTAGAGGTGGTCAAATACATGTACTATATATTGACATCATGAGATGAATACATGTGTTGAGTGTTGAATTTTTATAATTTTCATATATGATCATTATTTCCTTATGATTTAAATGCTACTGTTATTATAGAATAATTTTACACACTGAAAATCTCAACAAGACTTAGTGAACTTGTTGAGAGGTTGTTTTAAGAAAATATTGTATGAGATGATATATTATAATTGAGGGCCCCGATATATATACTTGGGCAAAGTGCCATTTCATTTAATGGACACGTATTTTTCATATTGTCTTTTCATTAATTCATTTAATATTTATTGATTACTGATTATTTATATTTATAAATTATATTATAAATATATTATTTATACATTATATTATAAATATATTATTTATACATTATATTATAAATATATTATTTATATATTATATTTATATTGATGATTATTTCCTCACTTGCATGTCTAATTCATAAACATCACTCCATCCTGAAGCAGTCAATTTGAGACAACCTCGAGTCTATCTACTCCTCGTCAAGAGAAATATTATGCCAATGCCACTTGCCACTAGCAAAGCTTCGTGAGTGAATGATTAATTTCCCTTGGTCGAATCAACATGACCAATATGGGAGAATGTCTTCCTGATGTTGCTCAGTGCTAACTGGAGAAACATCAACACTCCCTCTTGACGAGGGAGACATTTTTCATCACACCAAACTTGTCTTTGAAGTATACAAACTTTGTCTTAGATAGAAGCTTGGTGAGAATGTCCACAATTTTCACATCTGTGGATATGTACTGGAGCTTTATTGCTCCCTTCTATACCATGTATCGATGAAGTGATATTTGATCTTAATGTGCTTCAACTTGTCATGAAATATTGGATTTTCTGAAAGCTTGACACAACTTTGATTATCACAGTGTATTAAGGTCGTCTCTAGCTCTTGATCAAATAGTCCTACAAGAATTTTTTGAAGCCATATTGCTTCGTGACTTGCGACACTAGATTTGATATACTCTGCTTCTGCTACACTAAGTGCTAGAGAAGTCTACTTCCTTCTAAACTAGGATATCATAGCTAATCCTAAGCTGAAGAAACACCCCAAGGTCCTCTTTCTGTCTACGACACTCCCTTCCCAGTCAGAATCAATATATCCCTGTAGCCTCACTTCACCACCTAAGTCATATCTTAGACCATATCCAACTGTACCATGCAGGTACCCCAACACATGCTTTGCTACAACCCAATGGAAGTGCCTCGACTCAAGGTGTTCACTGTAAAGTAAATATCCGACTTGGTGTTAACTAGTTACATCAAGGATCCAATCAGCTTCCTGTACATAATGGAATCCACTATATTTGAATCCGAAGCACAATCACTTAGCTTCTTCAAATTTGTCATCATAGGTGTAGCCATGGATTTGTAATCCATCATACTGAATCTACTCAAGATCTCAACTGTGTACTTCCCCTGTCCGAGGAAGATATCACCTAATTTCTTCCACACATCCAATCCAAAGAAATAATGCATCAATCCAAGATCCGTCATTTCTAACTCTGAGGCCAACTCCCTCTTTCACTCGGCAATGAGCCTCTCTATCCCCATAAGGAATAGATCATCAACATACAACACCAAGATCAATAGATCACCATCAACAACCTTGTATTAAAGGTTGGGATCTTCATCTCTCTTGGTGAAGCCCAAACTCATCAAGTATCCATCAATTCTGGAGTACCATGCTCTGGGTGCATGCTTGAGTCCACACAAGGCCTTATTCATCCTGCAAACATGAGACTCCCTCCCATATACCTCAAAGCCCTGAGGTTGTTTTATTTACACTTCCTTCTCAATCACACCATTGAGGAACATAATATTTACATCTATCTTGTGTAATATCTAATCCATGACAACTGCAATGGCAATAATGATCCCGATGGAAGTGTATCTGGTGGAGAAAACGTCTCCTCATACTCCACTCCCTCTTTCTGGGAGAACCCTCTTGCCACGAACCTTGCTTTGTAATTTTCAATGTTGTCATATGTTGCATGCTTGATCTTGTAGATCCACTTGGAAGTCACCACTGACTTCCCCTCAGGTCTCGACATAATATCCCACACATCATTCTTCATGATGGACTGATATTCCTCCATCATGGCATCTCTCCAAACTTGTTGGCCTGCTACCTCCTCATAACGGGAAGGTTCAGAATCACTGATGTGGCTCATGAATGCCATATAACTCAAGAATTTATTAGGTCGTCTACTTTCCCTGAAAGTACCAGAGGGAGTTGCATGCCTCTCTGCATCCTGCAATGTATCACGAAGCCATAATGACCTCTTCTTGGTCTATAGAAAAATGATTATACAGACTAGGATTACATAGACTTAGCCACTCAAATATGTAGTTCCAACAATTTCTCACTGGATTTCGGGAAAAATTAAATAGAAAATATCCTCATAAAAGGACCAAAACATAGAACGTTTTAGACTATATCACCAAGAAGAATGACCTTTTAGTCGTGTGAACATGTTGGCACCCACAAGCTTGAACAACTCAGACATGCATTGGTTTTGTGCTTAATCGACATGCACCAACTTCATCTAGCATCTATGAATTTCTAACGACATACATAGTTATGGCTAACATAAAGATGAAGCCTTTCACCTGACATAAAACGTACATATTACATCATTGTGTGATCATCAAGCTAGCAACATCATGGCCTATAGATCCCTGCATCTGATCTACTTCAGAAGGCTCATCTCGATTTGAGACTCTCTCCATTGACCATATCATTGAGCTAAATGTAGATCACTCATGGCTCTGCTCTCCTCAAGAGAGCTTGCCATATCTCTTCTAAGAGTTACACAGATAATGCACGCGTTCAATCCTACTAAAATGAAATGGATTTCAGCATGTTAAGAACATGTCCAAATTGTCACTTGCACATAGACACCAATGGAATAAACGATTTCATTCACATCGCCATCAGCTTGGTTCTCATTCAGACTTCCACATAGGTCACCAAAACACGGCAAGGCTTCATGGTGCATATATTCTAGGAGAACAATTCTATTATCCATCAACACTCTCTCTTTAGTACATCTTCTAGTATTGGCTCACCCAATATGCATATCCAAAAGAATCGTTATATACCTAGCAACAATATGGAAATGTTTCTAAAATTCTATGCCCCAAGAACATCCTTCCACATCCAGGGTTTGAAATGTCACCAGCGATTCAACAAATACATTTCTGCCATAGCAAGCACTCATGATGGCTTGCTTTGCAATCAAACGTCTCCACAAACTATGAAAACTATCCATTGAAATTAGTGAAGATGGCTCTAGACACTCATTTGTACCAGTGGGATACCCTTGAGAGCTCTGACATGAGCCAAGTTCTCCACCTGCATTGCTTGCCTGAAGAGGTCATCGTTGTTTTAGGATAAGGAAAACAAAATATGTGGTGCCAACAATCCCAAGTTCAACTCTCCCCTAGTATAGGATCAAGAAACTAGAATTTCAACACTTTGACACTAAAGGCGTACCCTTGATCCCAACCAACCACGTTCTCTGATACCATGTTGAATTTTTATAATTTTCAGATCTGATAATCATTTCCTTATGATTTAAATGCTATTGTTACCATAGAATAATTACACACTGAAAATCTCAACAAGACTTAGCGAACTTGATGAGAGGTTGTTGTAAGTAAATATTGCATGAGATAATATATTACAATTGAGGGCTTCGATATATATACTTGGGAGGAGTTCTCTTTCATTTAATGGACATGTATTTTCCCTTATTGTCTTTTCATTAATTAATTTAATATTAATTATTTATATTTATACATTATATTATAAATATATTATTTATATATTATATTTATGTTGATGATTATTTCCTCACATGCACGTCTAATTAATATAGATCTCCCCATCTTGAATAGGTAATGTGAGAGCACCTCGAGTCTATCTACTCCTGGTCAGGAGAAAGCCTGATGTTGCTAACTGGAGAAACATCAACATTGAGAATGGTTTAAATCCTTTTCCACCAAGTTCTTGTCTTACTTTTTCTATTTATTAACATGCAATGGCTATTCCATTTGGTCATAAAATCTCATCAATGTGATATGGTTGTCTCCTTGTTATTCCACTTGTTATTTCATCAGATTGCAGTGGTAGACATAAAGTGTTAGAAAGGTAGTTTATTTTCCTTGGTGTTGGTCACTGTCTTGTGTGACAAGAGAAGTGATAACTTTAATTTGCTTGTTTGATTAGGTCAAGATTACTACCAACAATACCTTTAAGTTACGTGTTTTAAAATATTAAGTCAAGGTTTGAGAGTTACTAAATTAAAATCCTCTTTTCCTGAAAATTCTTCCATCAACGAAATTGTTTCTCACAAAATTTACGATCACTAAGTTCAAGAAACCATGAAAATATTTCTAGTTTTATGGTTTTCTCTATGTCTAGATCATAATTTGCGTAGCCCATAAATACAGTCCTACACATAGACAATGAAAATCGATTATTTGCCTAAACGATATGAATTCTGAGTATACTTATAAATGATCTCAACTTTCATGACTATGATTGTGATTGGTCAATATTAACAACCAAATCCGTGGATTGTGATATACCTGGCCATGAAGCCAACAACCAAATCCGTGGATTGTGATATACCTGGCCATGAAGCCAACATAGACATCATTGCATTGCTAAATTAATTAATGTTTGAGTGATTTTCAGATTCATCAATTTAGAAGATTGTTAGGGGTTATCCTAAACCTATATATATATATATTATATATATATATTTATATGAAATTTATCAAATTATACAGAGATTATGTAAGTGTAGTCTCACTTGTGTTTGTGACCTTGTGGCCTCACCAAATTACTGAGTTCTTCTCCAATTTTTAAGTTGGTATCAGAGCTTAGGAGAGAAGAGTCGCGCCGTACTGTGAACCGTTTTAAGGAGCCGCTACTGCCATACAATTTGTGTGGAGCCGCCTGCCAAAGGAGAGCCGTCGTTGCATGAAGGGTTGAAGCCACGTTTGGATGTGTGAACAGAGAAAGCCCGCGTGAATCCGCCGCTGGACATGTGAGTGTGCGTGGATTCCATCAACTGGTGTGAGTGTGCAGGAGCCATCGACTGGAGTTGGTATCATACCTTAGTACTTTTGTAATTAAGTCGCCATTAGAGCTATTGGTTAAATCTCGTGCAATATTCCTCTGCGTGAAGCTGCGTGCGATCTGTGGGTGTGTGTTATGGAGCTGCGACTGGAGGAGATTTGTTGGAGCTGTGAAAGCCTTATTATATCGTTGTTCTTCAGAGCAATTATATATTGTTGTTATTGGTTTTCTTTGAGAATTGACTGCGTTGATCCACCCTGATCATCAAGTTTAGTGTTGCATATTACCTGACTCATACGACTCCAACGTGATCCATATCACCTGCCTACGTTCTGCTGTTGAGAAGGCTGTTAGAGGCTGGGAAGGTGGTGTCGTGGACGGATGAGCACGACGATGACAAGGAACCAAACTTTGAGCATATCGATTTGTGTTCCTCGAAGATCGAACCCAAAACCAAGCTGCAAGCAGAGCAGAAGTTGTTGTAACAAACACCATTCTTCTTAAACAACCATTCTTTGTAGAAATTGTTACTCTTGTATCGCAATAAACATCCATCATAAATAACTATGCCACCAGATACAGTGGAGCAGTTGCGAATTTGCTTCTCTGCGACGGTTATACATTTGAGGAAATCGGAGGGGGTTTTATCCTTTATGTACTACGCTAGGCCATAGACTGGCTATGTACCTATTAATTGCTTGTCGGTAGCAAAACCAGAAGAGACAATCGTCGCACTTCATCAGCCCCTGTATTGCATCTTTGTCATCGCTGTTATTGAAAATTTTCGGCAGGGTTTTCTTGAGCTGCATATTGAAAACATAGCTCTGCATTTATTCTTTGTCGTTGTCGTTGTCGTTGAATCTCTCGTAATTCTCACATGAAGGAGATCACCTCGGGGAAAATCTCCTAAGGTTTCTGCTGGAGCATATCACGATATTTTTCACAAGAGAGATAAGACGATACATATGTTGTTGATTTCTATTGCACAGAAGAGCAGGTGTGCCAGAGATCTGGGAGAGATGGTGAACCACCAGATCGCAGAGTTGAAAATATTTGTGCAACAGGAGATATGAGAGGCGCTCGTTCTAGATCTGGAATCTGAGCCTTCGATTGTACAATTCTGGCAGTGTTTGATGTTGCACATATCTGCACCATTGCATCGCCTTTGGAGGCTAGCATTGTGTATGAACCGATCTGCGTGAAGGTACTTACATCTATAGTAAAAACTATTTTTTACTTGTTAGAAATTGTGGGTGAGATGACAAGAGAGTGAAGTTGTTTGCTACTCTCATGGGTAAGCAAAGAAGAATTAAACAACTCTGGAAAGAGCTGAAACACATGAGGAAGAATAAGCAGGAAGAGTAGGATGTGATTTCATTTGAATAACCTATACTTGAATATCATAATGCAGATTTGGACATCAATGAATAATATGAAGAAATCGGTGAAATATTGAAAAGATTAATGCTAGTTCTGCCATCCTTCTCAGGTAAAACTTTTAATCTTTGAACAATTAAAATGGAAGGATTACTGACTGGGTTCAGTAGATTTATGGCAATTTGTTCAATATGGTTTGGTCAATTCCCATGATAAGAGAAAAGATAAAATAGCCTTATATCTTATCAGTTCAGCATTGGATACAAGTATTTTGTCTCCTATTTTATATGAATTTGATCATATAGACAATGCAAAACTGTTATGGGATGTTTTAGAAATGAAATATAGTGAAAAGAGTGCATCTTCTTATGAGGAAACTTTTGAAGTTGATGGTGAACCTGTAGAAGGTGTTGAATCCCACTGTGGTGAGTCGCATGTGGATAATGATGATTGTAATGAAGAAATTGTCATTGAGGTAATGTATGATGAGGATAACATGTCAAGTGAAGATTGGTTTAAGATCAAGCAGGAAATACAATATATTAATAATTTTCTAAATGTAAGAGGACACCTGCTTGAAATAATGAATGATGAGGAATTTGCAGCAATAGTGAATGTTGTAGAGAAAAATGAAAAACATGTGTTAGATGATGTTGTAGACAATGTCAACAATGAAACAAAGGTTAATAGATATGAAGTATTTGAAAATGCAACAACAGAGATGGGAGCATGGACAGAAGCAGACAACAATGAAGAAGAGCACCCAAATGCAGTGCCAAAAGATTTTGAAGAAGATTTGAAGTTCCTTGAAGAATGGCTTGAAAAGCCAAAACTTACTAGAAACTACATATCAGGAGAACAAGATGAAAAGAACAAAAATTGTATTGATTTAAATATTCTAATGAATGGTTTTGAGTTTGCAGGTTTTGACATTTGGGAAAAACAAGATGAAGTTGTTGTAGAAGAAAAAGACATTGTAGTATTCACCTACAATCAAGATTTGGAATTTGTTGATGACATCGTGGACGAGGAAGAAATCAGATTTTACTATGAGTTAATGTTGCAGAAAATTGATGATCAAAAGCTCAATGGTGAAGAGAAAACAACAGAGAATGGTATGTGGCAACATTTCACATACAAACAATTTTTCGAAGAAAAAGTTGAAGAGGACAAGCATGGACAATATGAAATAATTTTCATATTGATGACAAACACCAACAAAAAGATGAAGGATAAGAAGCTGAAACATGGAATTTTCAGCAAAAGAGGAAGACTTAAATTGAAAATGCACAGAGGTATCAGAATCTGGAAAAGGAGCAAGAGAAAAAATCACTCATACATGGAGTTGAAACAAATTTTAAGGTTTTGTTTGAACTGTCCTTTGTAATGTTTGTAAACCTAGTTGAGACTAAGACCGACAGGAATGTTATGTATTTTTATTGTATTAAATCCATTTCTCCATTAAGGGGGAGTGTTGGATAATAATGGAGAAATTCCATAGTTAGGAAATGGTTAAAACATATTGCTAAATTAATGTTTGAGTGGTTTTCAGATCCACCAATTTAGGAGGTTGTTAGGGGCTATCCTAAACATATATATTTGTATGAAATTTATCAAATTATACAGAGATTGTGTGAGCGTAGTCTCACTTGTGTTGTGCACTTGTGGCCTCACCAAATTGTTGAGTTCTTCTCCAATTTTTAAGTAATACATCATCAAGGATGTTTTGTATTGGTTATCTCTCATAAATTGTTCTATTTGAGTTAGTGTTTTGTCAAAGGGAGTTGAATTAGGTGTTCTTTCCCTTCACTGAAGTGAGGCGTATTTAGCGACACACGTTTATGCCCGTTTGCCTCAACCTGTTTACATATTCCATGGCATGGGTTTGAATAGTGATGGGTGGTGAGACGTGTAGGCTGCAATGTCTCCCAAGCTTAGTTGGTCAATATTAACACATGGAAAAATCAATTTTTCATGGTCGCTAACTGGTGAGGTGAGCATCTTATGCATGAATGGATTAGTGGGTGATGCAATGAATATACACACGCATTCTTAGCTATTGTATCTCGATCTAAAATGGATCTACATCTAAATCTTATGTTGAGTAAATAATGTATACGATCTATGCCTATGTCTATTCCTTTTATTCCTCTTCTTGCTGCTAGCTCTAGAACTTTTTCCTCTCATACTTACTTCCCTAGTGCTTATGGTTTGTTCCACTTGGGAGGATTTTTTTTTTTTAAGCTTCACAAAACACCTCATGGTTAAAGAACCAATCTTTGTATTGATCATGAGATTTGCATAACACCAACTAGAGTAATTAATGGGGTTCAAGGTTGGGCGTTGGGTAGATTCTTTGCCTTTCCACCTATCAACACATAAGGAAAGAAATATCAATGTGGGAATAGACTCTCGTTCTCAAGAGATTCACTCCCACCCAATAGTTGTATTGAGGTAAAGAACGAGGAAGAATGGCTAGTAGCAAAGTTGTTAGGCTAAGGCAAAGTGGGCTAAACACAACGAGATAGTCTAGGAGGATTGCTTTAGTTTAGCATAGTCACATTAGCAGAAGAGAAGCAAAGAAAAGCAAGATAGGCTAGGCTAGTGGAGTGGGATCAACAAGTCTAGTTCCATACACAACTTCATCAAGGTTGCACATATAGCCCCCACAATTTGGTCGAGATAGTAAGTACCTTTAATACTTCAATTATTTATTTCCTTAATTGGCTTGGGATTCTAAACTTTGTGATGCATTGGCTAGTTCAAAATAGGGTAGCATGAATACTGAATATTTTTTAGACTACGTTTAACATTTCAAAATTTGTTGTTAATGGTTTATATGTTGGTTGCTAAATACATTGCATGAATATAGGTTGGATGTATCAGCATGTGGAACAAATGAGTACATACCCAGATCCATAGATATGGAAAGATATTGCATGAATACAAAATGCATGCACCAACATGTGTAACAAAGGAGTACAAACCCAGATCTAGAGCTAGATATGGGCAATACAATGCATGAAGCATAGGTGTTGTAGTGATTATGTGACAATTAAGGTGATGCAGCAATTATGTATCATAAAAATAATGAGAATTAATGTTAAAGAAGTAGAATTACTTGCCCAAAAAGCTATAGCATCAATTGAAATTTGCAACATTTCCTTAACTATGAACCAAAAATTTCACAAGAAAATGTAACTCAATATTTATGTTTCCTAGATATGAGACCAAATAACAAGAAAAAGTGTTTGATTAGATTACATAAAACAATTTGAAATGAAAAAGAAAAGAGTGAGGACATTGCAAAACTAGGAAAGAAATAGTTTAAATGTTTCCTTGATATGAGACCAAATAACAAGAAGAAATGTTTGATTGGATTACATAAAACACTTTGAAATGAAAAAGAAAAAAGTTAGGACATTGCAAAATTAGGAAAGAAATAGTTTCACATGATTGATTTACATTTCTCAAACTAATGTTAATAAAATATAAAAGATAGAATATACTTTTTCTACTTTTCGAGATATTAATAATATTTGACAATATTAATCACATTATTTAGATTTTATATTTAAAAAATTATATATTACGTTC
>JASDQU011314773.1:4613-19487 GCA_032191745.1 Picea mariana | reverse complement strand
AACCAGTGCACCTTTTTAAAAAAGTAACCCCAAAATCTAATTTTTAAAAAATTAAAAAAAAAAAATGTTTTTTAAATAAATTAACAAAAAAATAAATCACAAATAAATGTTAAACTAAAATATATGAAAAAAAATTGGAGGGTAGGAGGTGAAGGTGCTTCACGAAACTAGTTTAAATATAAAATGGGAAATGCAAACATATTCACCAGAGTTATTGACGTTTGCTGATAGTGGATCAAGATTTGTGGTACTGGGATGAATTCATCGAGGCTATGGACACTCACGTCTAGTGAAGCAACATTGGAAATATGAAAACTTAATGAAATGTATTTTTAGTCATAAAACTCCCAAATCCAAAATTTTCTTTGAGGAAGAAATTTTATTTTTATTTGTTTTGAACATAATTAATTTGAACCATTTTTTTAATTAAGTTTAGAAAATTTTTCTTTAAAATAAAGTTGTCTCGTATCAACAAACTAAGTAATATGTAAACATTCATAATGTAATAAAATATTAACCTCTATTCAATTTTAAACTTCTAAATATATATTAATTTTAAAATATTTTAACTAAAATAATTTCATAAATAGTTTGATTTGCATTTTTAAGCTTTTATTTTGCTGTCTCTTTGTTTCTTTCCTTGTAAATATCACCATTTTCCAACACATGATAGAAATATTAGCTTATAAAATGTTAGCTTAGCCTAGCCCAATGAATAAGGCACTAATGTATGAATCTTGATGCTTCATAGGATACCTCGTCCCCAAATGGAGTCGGATGTTGTAACTCTTTTTACAAACAAAACTATTCTTTAATGAAATCTAGATGATATTCTTTTTTTTTTGAGATTTTCTTAAAGGATGTGTATAATAATGTTTAAAAAGGTAAAGTTTTGTAAATTGAATTAACAACAAATTAGAATTAGAATATTTTAATGTGTACATAGTTAAGTGAAATAAAAATGGTTAACAAAACATTTAAATTAATAAATAATAAAGTTAACTATTTTTTATTTTTTTTTTTCCAGATGAGAAATTAATTCACTGGGAATTCATCCGGATACTTCCCCACATAGTGGATGATATGGGAGTGGAAAGCAGCAATCCCAAGGACTCATAGCTAGGCTCGAATCTGTGACCTCTTTTCTATATTTAACAATAGAGGATAATGCTCGATCAATGCTCATAAAGCATTACAGATCGATAAATAACAATCGTGTTAATATGACCCATTGGTCTTGTAACCTGAAACCACTCCTCAACCACGTGGTGCCTTTTTGTGAATTATAGGACCAAAGGTAACCATTTGAAAATCACTTCAAATCATCATGTAAATCACTTTTGATATTCGCCCCACCATCACATGTCGCTATAGGAAGGTGAGTTAATGAGGTAGTTGGAAAACATTTATTGTGATAACAAGTGGTAGTTTTTGATGGGAAATTCAATGAACATTAACTTGTGAAGAAAAGGAAAGACTACTAACATGTTAAAATGTTTTCCATGTGCTAAATGAACCATAAAAATACTAAGCCAAACAACAATTGTAATAGGGTTTTAAAGTGGAACAAGTTAGTCATCAAATGCTCAAATTGTCATAGGTACCTTTTGTAAAATCTTCTTTTTCCAATTTGTCTTTCAAAACGTTAAGAATAGTACATTGAGAGTTTTATAAAAAGACAAGATTTAGAATCAAAGAAAACTTGAATTATATGGTTTCTATGAAGAAATCATGAATCCATGGACAACCTATCTTAGTAAACCCAAACTCAAAACATCCTGTAGATAAAGATGAAGACATTTTCAAAACTCAACTTACTGTTAGAACTACCAACGAAATTCATAGTTTAGCTTAACATAGGCTTAATGACAATTTAGAAACATTCCAAGTGGGCAAGGTGTTTGGCTCAAGCAATAATTCCATCTACTTTCCATTTTCTTGAGTTTGTCTTAATGTGTGATCACTCATATGACGCCACTCAAAGAGTCATAAAATTTAAGGATAATTGATGCATCATTTTCCTATTATAGAGTATTTCATGTCATAACTATTGTTATTACCTTATAATCAAGTAAACTTGGACAAGGAAGACCTTGGGAATTACTTCAATTTATTATCACTTGAACATAAACACAACTTTTTACCGAAATTACTGCAAAGCGATGCTAAATTACCTGAGTTAAAATTTCATTAACTTCTTCAATGTTCAAAGAATTAGTCAAGGAGGTTACAACAACGACATGTTTGAATATGGGGTATGGCAATGACTGTATAGTGGATGACATATTTTAAGGTTTATCCTTAAAATTACTAGGTTAGAAAAGTTTAATTTTGTCAAATATTTATCTAATACCATCCATGATATTTTTTTTCAATTTCAATCATTAAATGCTTAAGATGTCAATCATATCTGATATATCTTATGATATATCATTAGTTAATTCATTTTCAACACATGGGATTAAAATCAATTGATCAATAGGGAAAACATTTTTAAGTTTTTGAGTGGATTTAGACAGTAAGGGATTATGGTAAAAAGGTGGTTTCAATACATTTGTAGAACAATTCATGGGTAAAACCTATACAATATTGCAAAATAAATACCCTCCCATATTGCGTAAAGAGTGTAAAATCCTCCTTTAATTTAATCCAAATGTCAAATATGGAGATTGGTTTATTTTTTTAGATATATACAGTGATAAGAATTTATGGTTCAAAATTGAAGCCCTATAAACTTTCAATATTACTTACACCTAGGATATTTTCCCTAGAATATATCATACAAATATTAAATTTAGAGCATATTCACTTCATCTCAAAAAACATGAAAGTTTCTTTCATTTTTTCCATGAGAAGTTTTCTTCTTTATAGTTAAAAGAAGATTTGCATTTAATGTAGTTGAAAAGATGTTGAAGTTATTTCATTTTGAAGAAGATAAGAGTTGACAATATGATCCTTATAATTTAATTTCTAACATGAAAACAGTTGTTAGTTATGCTCCATATATCCATCATGCATATGCAAAAATTGAAAGACTAGCAAACAAAGACAAATGGGCTGAAGTGTAGTAATTTTGCAAAAACAAAGTCATTTATCACTTTTGAGAAATGGTTAAAATAAATCTGGGATCAACCTCAATGATTCCTATTGAAACTGATCATCCAAAAAAAGGAATAGATTTTGTGATGGAGACTCCAAAAAAGTCAAAATTATAGAGGAGAGTTCCAGAAAAAGACGATCCAATGGAGGAGGATGTGTAGGAGCCATTGACTAAGAAAATTAGGATTGATCCAAATTTTTAATTTGAATATATACCAAGTAAGATGAATCATATGTGTAATTATTTGTTTGAAACGCATGTGATTTCAATAACTCAAATTGCAACATTGAGTGATCCTACTCACAAAATCACAGACAAAATAATTCTAGGAGGAGAAACTTCAAAATAAGTTTTAGTTTCAAAGAAATAAGTTGATATATTCACAAAAATGTCTCTAAACAAGAGTTTGGATAAACAATGCAAAGAAAAAATAATCTCTTAGATCAGCCAAGAGGGACATGCACCACCAAGATTTTTATCAACACTAAATTATAAAAAGGGAACTTTGGATATGGCAATTTTGGAACCTAAAGTCAATAAATTTGAAATGCAGATTAAGTATCATGAATATGAGACTACAAGAGTAACTATTGATTTACATCAAATTCCACTAGGGAATAGAATTGAATGGCACAAACAAATAGGCAATATTCTATCTGGGGTCCTGCTTCAAGCAACAACATATGTAAAGAAATTGAAAATGCAAGTAAGAAAGCCCTACTTCAAGAAGAAAAAAATGTAAACAAATGAAAATGCAAGTAAGCAAGATGGAGAAGTAATTAAATCTAGATAAGAGTACAAATAGACCTCACATTGTGTCAATCAATGAATTGGAGTAAAAATTAATAGCTTTAGGATAGAGTCGATGAGATAAGTCTAGAATTGTATCTAGATAGTAAAAGAAAAAGACAAGGAAATCCAAGTTCTTCAAGGGAAACTAAGAACACCAACAACTTTGAACTGAACACATGCAAACAAAGAGTTACTATAGTTAAAAAAAAAGAGTGTAATTAAGGGACCAAGTATTAAAACTCACAAAGAAAAATCAAAGATTGGGTAAGATAATTGATAAAGTCAATGATGAAAAAGAAGTTGATTTGTCAACAAATTTATCTCTTAAAGCCGCAAATATTGATGTTGAATTATTTGAGAGGATTTAAAGGATGAACAAATTGAAAAACTCAGAAGCCAATTGTTAGCAGTCTAGAAAGAATTTGGAGTTGCAGAACAATTATTTAGTGGGAATCCATAAAAACCACAGAATTGTAAGCACAGATTAACAAGAGAAACATGTTAATAGAAAATTATCACTCAAGTTTACTTGAAAAACAAAATATCATAAATGAATCCAATTAAAAAATTGCAACATTTGAGAACATGCAAAAAAAAAGTTGATAAAAGACTTTTTGTAAAATAGTATTTGGTTGAATCCAAACATGTGATTTGGAATCAAACAAAACTAGTTACTAAAAAAACTAAGAACCCATTTCAATGTACTTATGGAAACATACACTCTTGAAAGGGATATTAAACTTAATATTACCAAAGTTTGAGAACATTTGGTTGATAAAGTTTGAATAACAGATGAAGTTAAGAGGTTATTAAATAGTAGAACTCAAGTTTAATTAGATTCTATGGGAGTAAAAGACAAAACGGTAAGAAAGTTCAACTCATACCAAAAAACGTTTGATTATGATAGCCTAGAGTAAATGCAATGTAGTTAGTAATTTTGGTCAAGAGTTCATAAATAAGTTCACAATAGAGTAAATGCAATGTAGTTAGTAATTTTGGTCAAGAGTTCATAAATAAGTTCACAAGAACATTTGAGCTTGGATTACCACCCCCTGGAACTAATAAATATGTTTTTTTCCATGTTGATAGTTATAATGAATCCCTTGAGAAAGAAAGAACTAATAATGAAAAATGCATCGATGTCAATGGTTCAATTAGGGGTAGATCGATCTATAAAAAATTATTTCAAGATTTTATGTTATTGAGTACTCATCTATAGAAAAATATGTCACTGACATCTTATGATGTATACATCAATTAGGCATTGTTGTTATCAGAAATATGATAGATTTCAAGTTACCAAAGTGAAAAATTGGCAACAAATTAATAAGTTTAGAAGTAAGGGTCCACCAAAAATTTCATAGTCAACACCAACGTCAGTATTTCCATCTTGAATAACAAAATTAGAAAATGAATGTCTAGCTAGATGAACGTGTCATAAATGTGTTAAGCATAAAATTAGGGAGAATAATGGTTTTCCAACCATTATTATTTTTGGAAGTCGTCATTTGTAAAAAAAAATGGTTAAACATGAAGATATATAAAGAAGAAAGTTGGCACTACATAGGTTATCATTTCTGCACTAAATAGAGAACTTGCCTCGACAACCATCTCAATCATTTTTTTTAAATATTTTTCTATGTCATCCATGGTCCTTTTGTTTTTCTCATAGGATTCATCCCCTATGTATAAACAATTGTAATTTATTTTCTTTGTTCATTGGAGACTTTAGGATTTGTAACAAGAAAGCTTTCTGAGATTTACTCTCAAAGAAATTATCTTTGTAACTACTCAAAGTTTTTAATACAACAATAAGACTTGTGAATTTGTTCACATGTTGGATTTTGAAATACATAAATAATGATATCATATACTTATGGTTATAATTTTTCCATTTCATTTTCATGGTTATAGTATTTATTACTGAAGTATGTTAAAATTGAGAATATTATGAATATAATATAGAATTTTTCTTGAAACTTTGTGTTTTCTGTAATTTTGAAAAATCAATTCTATTTTGTTTATTATCTAATTACGTTTTTTATAAATTAATTATTTTCTATGAGAAAATATTCTTTTTAGAAAACTATGTCATTTAATCTTATTTTATTTTATTTACTTATCATCTTTAAAGTTGATTAAATAGGAATATGGTGCCCTATGTGAATGTGAATGTATGTTTGAATTGATTTTTTTCTAAAATTAATTAATTAATTTTAATCAATCAGTCATTTCAAGTCTTATACTTGAAACACCTAAATTTCTTCAATTTATTTGGAGAAACTTTCATATCCAAAAACATTACCTTTGAGGGTTACCCACTCTAGCTATTGGAATATTTCTACTAGCCTAAAGTGGGGAGGATATTTTCCTCTATATGGTGCCTTGGCACTGTTCCTTTTTTAAGAATATCCCAAGGAACAATACCTTCAAATTCAACATTAGCACTTGCTCTCATTGTAACAAGTTGTCTCTTCCTCCCAATTTCCACATTTATCTCCTTTTGCCTAGCCTTGTCTTCTTCAAATTTCTCAAATTGATTGAGAAAATCCACTTTAATATACCCAATCACCTCATTTGATGCATCACATGGGGAAATTTGGCATCTTACATCAGCTAAGTGTTGTTTCAACCTATGAATCCTCCCTCCCCACTTATGTGCTTTTTGCAATATTTTCAATACATTTGTTGATCAATAATATCAATATGGATCCATGCAGGGTATTTGACACTCGAGGTCATGGTATTTAAATCGAAGGAAATCTACAAATTCAAACATGCAACATTGCAAACCTTGTCTTAATATGAAAACTACTATGGAGGTTGAAAGTACAAAACTGTAAACTTAAATACATATTTTAAAGAGAGAAAAAAGAAGGGATAGATTTCATATTTGCAATTTAAAGAGAGAGAAAAAAATAGGGATAAATTTCATATCTCCAATTTAAATAGAGAAAACTCAAATCCGGGAATGAGAAGAATGGGTAGCAGGCACAAGAATCTCATCCACAACCCCTCCAATCTTGAATATGGGTTGTAAGCTCCTCACTAAGACGCCAAATACAGTGCAAACATCCCAAGATAATTTCCAAATGAGCTCCAATATCACTCTAAATTATGGCTCTTCAAGACTTCAATGATTCTCATAAACTCCAAATGCTCACTAATACTCAATGAGAGAGATGTGAGGCAAATACAGTGGGGGTTCTCTTTATAACATTTTGGTAATGTTTAGGAATTAGGTTTTTTGTTTTTTTATAAAAAAAAATGAATTTGGTATGTTGAGTCTACCATGGTGGGGTATAGTACCTACTCAATCGAGTAGGTATGGACTTGGTCGAGTAGGGATGGTTTGGTATTGAACTAGTCAATTCAAGCCTTGACTTAGGGAGTTTGGTACCAAACCAACCCTTCGAACCAAGAAAGAGTCTGAGTTGGTAAAGTTTTTGGTCAACTTGATCAAGTTCACTAAGTCTTAGTTGAATTATACTACTTTTCAAAACATTAATCCAAATCTTGGCACTAAGCGGGTTGGTTCTATTGTTGGTTCTCTGAGTTGACCATGCTATGAATATGAACCATGGAACCACCAAAGATTGTGTGGAAGTGTTATTTTCCACTTATCTCACTGTGATCAATGGATTGAAAGGATTATATTTATATACACCCTAAATCACTATACTTTCCACTAAAAAAGAGGTTACTTGAGAGGGAGATCCAAGTGATCAACATGATGCAAGGAATATTTTGAAATATGTCTCCCACAATGATGTCAACAAAACCCATATTTTTTTCTTTTTTTTCATTTTCTCCTGTAATGGTGTCGACAAAACCCAGATTTATTTTTGGATTACTACTCCTATGGGAGTATTACTCCCAGTTGTTTACTACTATGTCGATAAAATCTCCAAATTCCTTCTAGATGCAAAGATGTAGGAATTTCATTGGTTTGTTGCAAACTCTAGGGTTTGTAGGCTCCCAGAGACAGAGTGTCAATTGGTATTTCTCTTTGATATACTTGCATGGTCCAACATTAATACTCAACCAAATATCTCAAGATACTAACTAAGGAGACTCAACCGTTCCCTTAGTCATACAAGTCAACTACCTAGGTACTAGAGAGTGATCACCCTAAGTGTTATTCTTGGTGTTCTATAGCAACAATATGGCCAATCAATTGATCTATAGTTGGTTTCAGGTATATATTTGGGAAATACTATATGCCTAAAGGTATGTGGGTGTGAGATGATATATACAAGGGTTGTTTCATGTGATACTACTCAAAGGGGTACCAATTGGGGTTACAACAGTTTCCAACAAAGTGATTCCACTTGTTTTTCCTATATATATTCTTCCCCAAATGCATTTTCACCCATTGAACGATACATCATTATGTTATTTAAAGATGTCGTAACACGTCTCTAGCCTCAAAAAAATTCTAGTAAATTTTGGAGGTGTGATGGCATGAGAAAGAGATTTGTTACCCTTTGTAGTGTTCCTTAACCCTTAAAACTGAAACACAACCAAGTACATAGAGAATATAATTTCAATAACTAGATAAAAGAGAAAACAATATGAAAGATGTAAGAGATGTCATTGTATTAATACAATCCGAAGAAGGAAACAATGTTCACTTACCTCTTAAGGTGGGACAACCTTTCACCAAGTTGAGCTCATAGTACATAACTCAAGACAAATATTCCATAGTCTCCTATCTCTTTAAATATCTTTTTAATAGAAAAAACCCTAAGTACTTGTGGTCCCGTCACTAATGGGTACCGATTACCTAGTGGGACTTATAAAGTGGATCCTTTTACATTAAATAATTATCCCCTACTATCCAATGGGTTCTATTCAATGAGGATGGCCACATACAACAATTAACTAACTCTTAGGTAGCCTAAAGTAGAGAGGTTAAGGTAGGACCTAACAAAACTAATCGAAGTAAAATCATTACAAAAGTACATTGTTAGGTAGCTAGAGAGGTAGTGGGGGGCATGGAGGGCCCATACTGATAATAGTGGAGGCCATTCAATGTAAGGAGGACTAGATACACTATAGTATTAAATAAGACCTACTATGGTAGTTAGATATAATAAATGTAAGAGGACCTCTTAGAAGGTTCCACTTATAGAAAGTTCCACCACTAGAATGTTCTTAGGTGGTTGGTAGCACTATATAAAGGGTTCAATCAATGTAATGAGATATGAATAGAAGTATTGTATTTGGAGAGATAGCTCAATAGGAGGATTCCCCCTCAAAGAGGCAAGTGAACAGGAGAGGGTCCCTTCCATAATAGGATCCATTGTATGGTGTTTCCCTACCTCAAGGGTTTTCTTATAATAAAGTGTGGTTTCTTCTATATTTATCTGTTGATATATTGTGATATTTATGTATTCAGTATTTGGTTCATAACAAGTGGTATCAGAGCACTTTCCTTGGAAGGAAGTGTGCGCAATTTTTTTTTTTTTTTTTGCATATTTTTTCGAAGAAGAAAAAGAGGGTTGCGACATTCCAAACAATTTCTATAGATTTCTATGAAAAATTTGTAGAAAAAGTTTGTATATCTGAGTTCCTCTCAGAAAACACCCAATTTAAAAAAAACAAATCATCTGAAATGGAATCCAGGAAGTGAAGTTATCGTTATTTTAAAATTTGTTATTTTTAGGGTTTTTTCGTGGATGACTACGCAAATTATCTGATTTTTGTAACAGTTGGAGATGAATTTTCCAAAAACAATTATAGAAATGAGTTCCTCTTTCAAAAATAGTTGATTTCAAAAAAACAAATCACCCAAATCGGAGCTCCGGAAGTGAAGATATCGCTTATTTAAAATCATCCATTTTGGGGGGTTTTGTGACGACGACGGAACTGTCAAGTTCATAAATTTTCACAGGGTGCTCATATTGCTACCAGATTATTTGCATTGGATCAATAATTTTTAGAGATTTATTTTGGTATCTTATATGTGGTTTTTCCCATGGATATTCACTTTCAATCTCTCATGGCCATACAATGCAAACTGGATGCCTCTAATGCAAAATTTCAACGTGATATGGAAGTTATTGAAGAGATCAGACTTGAAATGCAAGAGAGATATTTTAGGAATATCATGTACATTGAAATCAAATCAGAATATACTCAAGAACTATGTTTTTTATGATTACAAGAAATATTGTGAGGATTGGTATATGGACAATTGAAAATCTCTCGGATGATAACTACTTTCATCTTTTATTTGATGACTCTACTCCACCTTATGTAGAGAACATTATGAAGAATAGTCCATAGCCTTCTATGAATACCATTTTTTAGTATTCTCCAGTACTAGTGTGTTATTTAGATGATTTTTTGGATATGGAGGGATCTACATATTTGGATCCCCATGATCAATGTAGCTCTTTGGAGCATCATTTTCAATTGGTTCTTGAGTTTAGATATCTTCCGCATGGAGTTGAAATGATCACTTGGACATGGGACATCGGTTTACAATGGTGGTTTGACTACTTGAGCATGGTGTTTTTCATTTCTACATGGGACCCTGGTTCTCTAGTCTACTTTAGCACTATGGTCCACACTTATCAATGGGACCCTGGTATATGGTTGTAAACCCTCATAACAAGCGTTGAGGACAACACTTTCATAAGGGGGATGGAATGTTAGGTAGCTAGAGAGGTAGTGGGGGGGCGGAGGGCCCATAGTGATAATAGTAGAGGCCATTCAATGTAAGGTGGAATAAGTCCACTATAGTATTAAATAAGGCCTACTGTGGTAGTTAGATATAATAAATGTAAGAGGACTTCTTAGAAGGTTCCACTTCTAGAAATTTCCACCTCTAGAATGTTCTTAGGTGGTTGGTAGTACTATATAAAGGGGTTCAATCAATGTAATGAGTTATGAAGAGAATTATTGTATTTGGAGCGGTAGCTCAATAGGAGGATGCCCCCTCGAAGAGGAAAGTGAACAGGAGAGGATCTATTCCATAATAGGATCCATTGTATGGTGTTTCCCTACCTCAAGGATTTTTTTTGTAATAAAGTGTGGTTTCTTCTATATTTCTATGTGGATCTATTGTGATATTTATGTATTTATTATTTGGTTCTTAACATACATGGATTTAGACAGAGACTAATAAGAATCTAATAAAAAATCCATGGTCGTCCATTTCACATTCCATACTAAAATTATAAACATGGAGTAGTTGCTAAATAATTATTTCAGCAAGACTATTTAATTGATGCTACATTTGTCCCAAAAAATATCAACTAGATACCCACTATCAAAACCATAAACATAACTTTAATGGGACATGGTTATTTTGATATAATCCCATGTCATCATTACCCTACAATCCCATAAAATTGGAATTCAATCCCACTTCTTCCATGATTTGATGCATATAATTATCATGCATGAGCCTTCCAAGTGTCTATAAAAGCTACCACTCTCTACTTACAACGTATCGAACCTCTTGGTTAGATTCATCGGGCATATTTGTTTCTTCATACTTAATCACTTCATTTTTTGTGATCCAAGTATTATTTGATTCTAGTGGACCCTTTCATTTCACCAAATACAATTAATTATTCTTGGATTCTATGTGAGTAAGTTTAGTGTTAATGACTTTCTCAATCTACTTTTTTTTTCAATTTGTTGAGTCGTCCTATTCATTTACTAAACTTGCTTGATATAAGTAAATATTCGCTACAATAAAGATTGGACCAATGTCCAAATCTTCAGGAAAGTCTATCAAAAATGCATTCTCACTAAGCCTCTTCAATATCTTACAAGGCCCGAACTTCCTTGGTTTTAACTTGTTGTAGGTACCTCATGGATACTATTACCCCTCATTTTTCATGAGGCCTACACTAGTCAAATTTTTCACTACACTTGTGATTTTTATCTCAAAGATAGGTTTACAAGTTGATGGCCTAGGGGTTGTGCTTTCACTTGATGAGGATATCTTTATGTTGTTGATACTTGAGTTTCCTTGGTGATTTCTTTCATTTCATGCTAGTATACTTGGTTATGGATCCCCTATGATCATTAGATAGTTGATGATACATGATGATAGGTGAATCTATGGGAATAATTCCGTAGCACTTTTGGGATAAGCTAACATTGTATTGGCATCCTCATTTGATTGGCTTCATCATGACATATATTTCTTGGCACACATACCCCTATTTTGCATATGGTTTATTACTTGGATGAGTGGGTATGAGCATGGTTAGAGCCCATTTTCTCTAATTCCCTAGCTCTTATGGATGTTATTCACACATGGATGGATTACTTATGAGGTATATCATGGTTTTGTGTAGATTGCTCCCCTTATTTGGCTCATATGTGGAGGCACATACTCACTTATCATTATTTTATCCATATTTTGATGAGGTATTACCCCTTATTGATGAAATGGTTAATGACTTGGCATTTGGATACATGACTTGAATCTAACATGTTGCACATTATTTTATGAAGGATTAATCCCTTGCTTTATGGAGTTATCCCTTCGCACACTTATGGAGGGTTGTTACATATTGGACCTTGAGCTTGAGTGGTTTGTTGCAAACTTATTGATTCTTTATTGTTGAGAACTCCACCTTGTGATCCCACCTTGCACACATTCTCATTTATCATTGTTCATTCATGCCATCTTTGGAGGAGTATCTTGCACACATGTTGAGGCATAATCCTATTTTATTGATTGACAAGGGACCGCACCCTTTCTTTATGGAGTTAGTTAAGCATTGATTATATTCCACATGTCTTCTTCATGGATTTGGTTCCCTGTTTAATGGATCCACCTTCTTATCACTTGATTTGAGAAGGACGTCCACCTTTCTTTGAGCCTTATTGCACACTTATCTATATTGTGGTTGAGTACGTCCACCTTGGGGATGACCCAATTCTCTTGAGGAGGTTCTTCATGGTTTCATACCCTATTTTGTGGATACATCCATATTGAATAAGGTTACTTCCATTCATAGTTTAGGATGTCCCACATTGGAGTAGCTTTAGTGCACATTTATTCATCATTGAGAGGATGTTTCACCTTAGAGAGCCACATGTGCCACCTTATGAGGGGTTTCACTTGGCCTTTACATGGTTTAATAAGGATGTATCACCTTAGAGAGACACATATCCACTATTGGAGGGTTTCCCTTGATCATTGCACTCTTTTCCATGCCATTTATGAGGAAGTTCACATTGGAGGTGATCTAGGAATTTCCAAACCCTAGATCTAGGGTTTCATTGCATATTTTGAGGATGTCCTAGATTCGAAAGCAATTATATTTTGATAGAGTTCCATATCAATTCCATTAGATGTAGAGTGGATATAGGTTTTCCAAATTCTAGTCATAATAGAAATTCCAACAAAAATTGATGGGGTTATGGTGTTTTCAAAACTTTCATGATGGACCATTTCGAGTATCGCATGACACTTGGAGGTTGTCATTCACACAATTATTAAGGCTCTATTGATGGATCTAGTTCTCTTGGAGGATTTTATTGAGGAAGTTGGAGTATTCCATGTCTTATTCCCCTTTAATGGATATGTCCCACCTTCATGGAGCTATTTTGTTGGAAAATTTTATACATGTGGCTTGACCACCACTTATCTATGTATTGTTGACTATTTAATGTGGAGGATATTATTTATTTATTCATTCCTAGGCTAGATATAGGGTTTTGGTAGTAAATAATATTATTCTATTGTACATGAAGATGGAGCGAAAACTTATATAAGGATTTTCTCTCTTCATTGTTTCTTATGATTGATTTGTGAGGAGTTTCTCCTCTTAGAGATTTGTTGAATATATTTTTTGGAGGCTTAATGAAATTTCAAGGATCCTTGATTATGATATGTGAAGATTTATTTTATTTCTAGTTGTTCTTGGTGGATTCTATGAAGTTGTTGGAAAAGACCTTGTTATGAGAAGCCATAAAGAAAGATTCATATACCATATTGATGCAGGAGCATCGTAGAAAGCCAAAGCACGTGCCTAGTCAAAGGAACAACTGAACGTGTAGATGCAAAAAGGACACGTTTTTATGAAAACGTTTTGAATTTTGAAATCTGAAGCATTAATGTAATAGCTAGGAGAAGCGTACTTACATTTATGTCTTGGAGATATGAACAGATCTGAAGAAATTATTCTCATCTGCCGGATGTAATAGGCATTTAAGTCTGTTAATGTAAAGTAGGTAGATATGAATGTTAGATTAGACAGTTTAGAAACATAGGAGGGAAAACGGATATAGACACCCTTGCCCTTGTATCATTTTAATTTTGGATGATCATTCAGATTTCATAAGTTGTAGAGATGTAGTAGAGAGTTGTAGAGAAGAACCCATGTACAGGAGCACTTGAGTTAATATATGAAGCTTTGACTCAACTTTCATGGTGTTATGATGCTTACTGTTTACATTTGTTGAATGGTATGTTTACAGTTGATTTGTTTCTCCGTTATGCATTTGTTTCAATGTTGCATTGTGTGTATGATTTCATGGTGAATGTATGAAGTTTGAGAGAGGAGAAGAATGAGTTTCAATTGTTTCTCTTCCTGAGAATTCTTGCAAGGAGTGTAGTGAACGTCCTCAAGGTGTGCGTTGACGAGGGTCAAAGTTTCATTTCAGAAAGCTCAGGAGAGATACCCTTGTTCTCATACCAACTGAAGTGCGGGTGAAGCACAGAGCCATGCAAGGTGTGTGCAGGTTGGTTGGAGCCTTAGAACTTATCAACTAAGGGGAATATTGAGAGGAGCACTGTTGCAAAGAGTGCACAGAGTTAGAGACTCAAATAACCATAGGTTATTTGAAGATTTGCCGCAAGGAGTGCGAGCAGGGATCCTTTTGGGAAGCTTGAGTTTACAAGTGAAAGCTCACAAAGGATAACACCTTTGAAGTGCTCAAAGGGAGATGAAGATCGAAATTGACTCATAGAAATCAAGTTCTGGAGGGAGAACACCGAGTCATTT
>JASDQU011314770.1:9802-24553 GCA_032191745.1 Picea mariana | reverse complement strand
TTTTTATTTATTCTTTGTCTTCTTCTTACCTCTGGATTGTTGTGAAGGGGCAGATTGAACTGCATTCACCTTAGAGGTCTAAGTTTTAGGGGAGGTAAAGGAGAGTGTGAGTGATTGGTAAATAGATTGAGCTTTGACGAAAACGATAACACCATCCGCATGAGATGAGGATGATGGTTTGAAAGGATCGGTATTAGCTCGAGTAGCATTTGGAAGCAAATCATACAAAGTACTAGATTGGGAATAAACCAAATCTAAATACTAAGCCCGAGCGATGGATTTTTCCTTTGTGACTGTACCACCCATAGCGACATCGTGAGTGATTGGGGGTAACAATGATTTAGTAAACCAGTCCACCAATAGTATTTCAGGAATGACTGACTTCATCATCCTTCGTCGTCGCCTCCACTCATGAATATGGTCAGAGATATGCACGGAGTTAGTTTGACGAAGGGAGGTCAAGAGTTCAATACCCATCTCGTAGCGAATAGGCAGTTGAAAGTGTGTGAAGAAAGACATGGCAAGGGAATTGAAATCATGGAAAGAAGCACGTGGTAGTTCGATATACCACTTTTCTACCGAACCGGTAAGTGTTCGTTGGAAAAGATGCAAACGTACAAAATCATCCATGAGGGAGTTTGATGAACAGCACAAATGGAAAGTCATCACATGGTTGTTTGGATCTTCGCTAGATTTTTCGTCAAATTTCAGAATATTAGAAGGAAGTTTAGCTGGAATGACTAGCCAAACCGAAGAATGAAAAATAGGATCATTGGTTAACCGAGACAAGTCTGGGAGATCCAGATTCACAAGGAAAGGTAGTTGTCAGTTAATTTGTGGATGATACTGGTGCAGCATAGGAACACCAGTAGGACCATAAACTGGGTTAGGTGGATAGTTGTAACCAATAGGACCTCCTACATATGGTTGTTACTGGACAGGATAAACAAGATTCGATGATGGATGAGAAACATTTGCATAACCCGGTGGGTTCTGAGCATTATAGGCCATGTGATTTGCTTGCCCATGAGGAGGATAAACATTTTTCCCTTGAGAATGGTAAGGAGTAGATCTCGGAGGTGGATACACATTATACCCATGAGGAGGATAAGACTGTGGTCCTGGAGAACTCCAGGTGGTGTTTGGGATGCCGCCCGGATAAGATTGTTCGTAAGATGTTTCAGAAGGAACAAGATTGGATACTCCTCCTAGTGGGTTATTATACGAGTGCCCCCCAACATGGGGTTGAGTGAAAGTGCCTCCTGAAGATACTCCCCAGGATTGTGAAGGGTTTCCAACAAACGAAGGTTGCTCCCCTGCCATCGATGGATTTATGACCGGGGTATGACTGGAAAACAAAGGTTTCCCTCTAGGAGGAGCATGAAAAGGGGGATGTCCCCCGGGAGGGGTAGGCCTGCCATGGAAAGGTAGTTCTCCAGGAGGGGGAGGTTCATTGGATGATGGTTTCTCTCCAGCTGGTTGTGTTTGGCCAGCAGGGGTCTGCATTCTCGGGTGAGAAGATGTCCTAGCAGGATCTTGTGGAACATGTGGAGATGTAGATTAAAAGCTTGTAGAAATGGGGGTAGAGATTGAAGTGATTTGGAGATGGGTAGAGGTGATGAGTCTAGCATTAGGATGGACTTGTGCTGGTGTAACAGTAGGGTTAACAACCTGATCTACTGGGTGATTCATGGTTTGACCGGATGGTCATGTTTCACTAGGAGGGTCATGAGGTTGAAAGGGTTGTCGAAAGGATTCGAAATGTTCATAGAGATCGCGTCCCGATGAAGTCCTCCATACAGAACGAGAAGGTGTGGGATTGGTATCTACTACGGTGCTAGGACGAATAGGATTCCTATATTCATCACCAAAGATTGGTTCTGTGGATCCCATATATGTTTCGGTAAAAATCCTCTCCGGTAATCTTGGGACCTCTTCGTCTATGATGTTACCAAGGGATTTTAAATGAACTAAAAGTGGTTCGAGAGGGGTTACCAACATAGATGTAGTGGGATTTTCAATCGTAACCAAAGCACCTTCTGAGTTATCTAACGGAGGAGCAATAACACTTCCAGTGTTAGATTGATTTTCTACCTCTCTATAGTGGTTGTCTTTTGGAGGGTTAGGAGGTAAGGGTTGATAGCCTTCCAGAGGCAGCCCTTGCATCCTACGTGATCGACAAAGACCTTTATCGTCTACAAGTTCAATTGTGAAGAATAACAGAACACACTAAAAATCTAGGGCCAACTAACAAAAATAAACAACATACACTAATAAAATCTAGGAATCAACCAAGCAGACAAAAACTTCTCTCGATGATCGTACTAGTTGGTGATGAAATCCAACGTCATGTGATCAAGTCAATAAGGGGCTAGGATATGGTGGAACAGATATAATGGTGACCTACTTAACGGACTTTCACCTTGGTGCAAGCTTCAACGCAGTAATTGTGGATTTACCCTTCAAGGAGCCCGAGTGAGTTTGACCAATGTGTGTTCCAGGTACAGTGAGACTTCCCTTCACTGTCACCTTGTGTAAGTACCCAAATATTATGGCAACTAAAGACACCAATTCGCAGTGAGTCCCTGGGTGGGTACAGTTAATAGTTCGATCCGAAACGTATGGGCAGGATAACAAGTCCGAAATCAACCTGAGAGGCTCCCACACATAATCGTGGGTATACCTCCTAGCGACCCCCAATATACGATCTGACCACTACAAAAAGTTGAACCATGGAGGGATAATCTCTGTAATTTGCCCGAATCCAACCTCGTGCATAACCCTTGTGTGAGAGAGGGATCCCAAAAAACCAATATGACAATTGGATTTGACTCTCCCTAGCTCAGGATGCTAATGTTTGTTTTGAAAACTTTGGAGAGTTGTACTCATAGCCTAATCCAAATTGCTAACCCTAGTCTACTCTTGGTGGAAGATCCTAAAAACAAAAAATGTTCTAGATAATTTTTAACTAGCGTTCGTTTTACAACTATTCTTTACTCAAAGGGTGTATGAAAGTGAAACTGATGGAATGGTGACTCAAATTCCCAAAAAATGCATGAAAAACGATAAGAAATCGTTTCTTTTCAATGAATGCCTATTTAAGGGAAAGAGAAAGAGTCATTTTCACTATCAAGCACTAAGATGGAATGTCCGCAATCAATTTGTTCTCAATTGAATGCAATGCAATGCTGAAACATTTCAAAAATGCCTTCTAATATGAAAACCAATCACTAAGATGTATTTTTTGTCGTTTGTATGCGAATGAGGATTAATTCAATGCAAAAACTTCTCCTGCCAACTACCCTTTCAGGTCAAGGAGATTCGGACAAGCATAAGAAAATTTCACACAAACAACACACCCTCTTGCTATGATTGAAACAAGAAAAAAACGAAAACAAAAGGTAAAAAAGAAAATCAAACAATCCACACAAAAGAGAGATGTTTAAGAACAATGACCTCAAAAAACCAAATGAGATGATTCACAGATTTCTAACACCCTTTACCAGAGTTCCCGCTCAGTCGGATAAGAGAGAAGAAAGCAGTGGATTGATTCCAAGTTCTCAACAGCAGAAAAACTCAAAATAAGGAAGAAGGCCACAAAAATCTGAACAACAAAGTGCTTATTTCTGAGAAGGAAGGATGTCAAAGGTCAATAGGAAGAAACACTGAATCACAAAGAATCTCAGCAAGTGAAAAACAAAGATTGGATCTCAAAAAATGCAATTCTGGAAAGGATTTTTTGCAAAGAGAGGTTGTTGCTCTGGTGTAAGGGGCACCAGAGCATTATAATGCTTTTTTTAAGGCTTTCAGGGAGTGTTGGCGTCCTAAAACCTAGAAAAAAGTCCAAAAAACCCTAAAACTCAACTGAACTTTGTCATTTAGAGTATGTGTGATGGAATAAAGATTCAATCAACATATGAAATCAAACATATGGGGTGAACAAGGTCTAAAAACAACAAAGGGTAAGACAAGGTCTGTGAGGAAAACCAAAACTGAAAGTTTCGATTCATCCCCAGTGGAGTCGCCAATTTCTGTTGAAGGAAAATCTCCCTATGGATAGGTAGATCTCCTCTTGAGAGCTAGACTCTTAACTCTTAAGACAGAAGACACTTATCATGGACAATGACTTCCTTTTAGATCTAGATAAACTAATGTGTGAGGAGGAAGGAGAAAAGAAGTACCTTTTATCGGTGTTTTTCCTTGCATGGTCCGAGTTGAGCTCCAATCTTGTGCTCCTCGATAAGCCCTGTAGACAAACAAAAGTACAAACAACTTACTACTCTATTGAGATTAGTTCGAAATATATCTATCTATTAGAGATGAATTCATGTGAGATCAAACACAGAATTGAAAGAAATAGGCCAGGCATATTATATTAATGATAACAACAACGAAGAATGCTTACAACCATAGATGCGAGTGCAACAACTTCATCAAGTCCTCCTTATCTAACCTTTTCTCAAAATACCCATGATCAGAATGACAATAATTTCACTGATTATTCTCCTCCACTTCATTGTGTGCTTCCTATGAGATCATAGATTTTATGCCTTCAATTCTTCCTCTTTTAACCATGAGAGGGCCTGCTTATATAGGTTTAGAGAGGCCCAACCACTTGAGATATCTTTGGTGTAAGTTGAGGATTTTCCTTCTTTAGTTAGGGATCTTCCTTAAGATCATGGCTTGACTAAGGATTCGAATCCAACTGCCTTCAGAGATTGAAGAGATCTTTTCCTTATTCTTCTCAACAAACCAATTTTTACCCAGAATAGGTAGTGCTCCCCCAAAAGGGGCATCAGAGCGCTATAACGCTCCCTAACAATGCATAGGGGGGTGCCAGCACTCCTAACAATAGTAACGCTCCTCAAAAACGATAGACAGAGCGTTATAATGCTCCCTAAGAGTGTATAAGGGAGCGCCATCACTCCTAACAGTGGTATAGGGGAGCGTTCTCCTCTGAAACTCAATTTTTAGTGGTTCTTTCAAATGGTAAGAGGTTCATAACCCTGTTAACCCATTCCTCTTCTTCCAAACCAAATGTTTGAGGTTTTTCAAGTGTCCTTCCAATGTCATTATAAGCATGACATAGGAATTATGGCAGTATGCGTTTTCTAACATTTGCGACACTTGCGACCAAAATGTGACACTTGTAATGACGACACTTGTGACACTATAGAAGTGAGTAATTTTGATGTGTAACAACATATGATCTCCTTTACAACCCCAACATTGAATG
This sequence comes from Picea mariana, assembly GCA_032191745.1. Taxonomy (NCBI): domain Eukaryota; kingdom Viridiplantae; phylum Streptophyta; class Pinopsida; order Pinales; family Pinaceae; genus Picea; species Picea mariana. The sequence continues at coordinate 19,317 of JASDQU011314770.1, read as the reverse complement.
GGTGTCTTCCTTGGCCTTTTCCCACCTATCTCAGTCACTCTGGGCTCTCTAGGGTTTTGTTGTCCTTTATAAATTTTTATGAAGAAGGATGGCTTGTTCCCCTTCTTCCTCTACTCCATATTGGATTTCTTCTTGTCTTCCCAAGCCTTCTAGAGAGTAGGCTTTCCTTTTTTCTAATCATATAAGCACTTGGATCTTCTTATGGTTTCCTCCAAAGTTTTAGGATCATCATATTGAATTTTATCACTGATGAAATATGACATCCCACTCAAATATCTCTAGATCTTAATCGTCTCATCTTTGATGAAGGAGACATACTTCAACAATTTTATGAATCTCCTTTCATACTCATCAATGGTCATGCTGCCCAGTTTGAGTTCAAAGATATCTATCATATTTTTATCATAATACCTCTTGGTTAAGTATTTCTTCTCAAAATGCTTCTTGAATTCCTTCCATGTAACATTCTTCTCTCTAATGTGTTGCACTTGTACAAGTTGATCCCACCACATGTATGCCTTTCCTTTCATCTTATAAACAACAATTCTTCCTTCTGTATGAGAAGAATAATTATGCATTTGGAAGTATTTTATCATGCCAAACAACCATGTATTTCCATCTTCATCCTTCTTATGCTCTCCATAAAAGGTAGGAGGTTTGATATTGTTCATTTCTCCTCGTAGTTCATCCACCCCAGACCTCTTATGATTCTTCCTGATAGGAGATGAACTTGAGCTACTATGTAATCTCCTTTTGGATTTTCTTTGAGAGTGATGGTGATGTCTACTACCACTCCTGGATCTTCCTTTTTCCTCAGGGGTCCTGTGGCTTTTCTGATTTGTTGGAGCCACTCTCCTTATCTAAATTCTTTTCAATTTTGTCCAGGCTCTGCATTAACTTCATGTTAAAGTATTCTTGTTTCTCCTTGGATTTCATAAGACTTTCATTATCATCCTTGTCACTCTAGACATATTTCTGCAAATTTCTAATGGTCTCTACCATATTCATGTTATCATCCTTTTCTTCTCCATGTCCATTGGAGTTTGTTCCTTCATCTCCCAAATGAACATCCATTCCTCTAATCTCATATTCCTGACTGTAAGCCTATTTTTCATCCTCCATCTCTCTGAACTCTATGATGATTATTTTCTACTTGACATTTATTAACTTTGCAAAAATGTGCAACCAACAGAACTTTGTCAGGCTAATTGTCTCAACAATTTCATAAAAATATGAACCATTATGGTTCAATAATATATATCAGACTTACTTTTACTGTTTTCCTAAGAATTTGACTATTAATATCCAATTTATAGGTTAAAAATTATCTTCTATTGTTCAAGACCTTTCCAATGCCTACTTCCATGCTCAATTCTGAGTTTTGAGCAGGAAGTTATGGATACTTGAACAATTTATGTTTTCAGTGATGCAATCCTTGTACATGTATTCTTCCATATCAGAGCCAAATTGGCTCTTGGATCCATGTTGGATCCTCTCTTCAGGTTTATAGGCCTCCTTTACTTCGCTCCATGTAGGCCTATACAATCAAGAACCTCACAGCTCCTTCTTTAATCAGTTTTTTTGTTCCTAAAAACAATTTTCGGGACCTAGCCCTTTTTCTTCAGCCCCCAATCTCATGTGACCTATGGATGTGACCAAGCTCTAACCCAATAGGTGCTTATCTGAATATTTGGTACTTCAGGGCTCTGGAACTTTGAGGTTTCTCTCAAAATCAAACTTCCAATTCCCCAAAGTGTTGAATTAGCAACTAGCGAAGAACGGTGGATCAACGATCCACGAATTCCTAGCATCCAACGACTAAGATTAACGTCGGCCTTGGTTATTAAGGCTATGACCTCACTCAATTATTTAGGTGCCAAACTCCTATAGAGGATCGATGGTCGTGCTTGAACCAGCGTGGAGATATACGATCAGGGATGATTGTGAAATCCCAACTAGCATGATGTTTATCTTCCTTCCCAAGTTTCGCAATAGAAACTTCTCGCCTATAGTGGAATTGACGTCAAAAGTTGATATTTTAGACTATACAAATTGATGGTATAGGAGGATTACGAAGTTTAAAACTGCACATATTTTAGTTCTTCCCCCAATATCTACAACTTCTCTCCACTATAGATCTTACTTGTGTTGATCTGATGGTTGGGACTTAATCAAATGTTGATCTGACAGCTCCCCTCTTCCTTTATTTTACCCAATCATCGGACTAATGAACCATCGAGGTATAGTCATCATCCACATATCAGTGTGCAAAATTGAATAGTTGCGGAGTGGACACGTGGCTCCATCTAATGGACAACACGTGTCATGTTCTAACTGATATGAATGGAATGTTAAAAACACAAATTAGGTTTACATGTGGCATGATTAAGATGGGTCCACGTCACCCTAGGTGAAATCATCATTCCAAATCACAATCCATAATTCGACACTTCGTAGCTCCGGGCTTTAGAGGGTTTTTTGGCTCAACACAACGTTCCTCCCAAACGCCGAACTGTCGAACAGTCACTTCTTAGAGCTTCAGGACTTCAGAGCTCCCGAACTTCGGAGCTTCCCTCAACACTACTCCCCATTTATTCCGAACTCTGAATTTATGAACTGTGATACACCATAGTTTCAAGACTTCGATGCCTCATGACTTTGGGATACTTTACCCTAAAACACTTCAAAATACCTGAACGTCAAAATGGAAAATACGTTGCTCTCCTTTGCTCAGTTGTCAAACAATTAATGTAGTGACATGTGGCAGACTTAGGGTAGGTACACATCACCCTAGATGATTTCATAAATCCATGTCATATCCATCACTCCATGACTTCAAAGGGTTTTGTTGTTGAATACCACACAACCCCTAGATTGTTGAAACTTCGATCATTTCTTAATTTGTGGACACGTGTCCATGTAAATGGATGGTCTAGATTGGTTCCAGACTTCAAGACTTCTGGCTCCAAGACTTTGGAGGATTTCCATGTTGAACACCACACAACCCCCAAACTGTCGAAACTCCAAAAATTTCTTAATCTCCGGACAGGTGTCCTTGGAAAGGGACGGTCCAAATTAGTTCCATACTTTGAGACTTTAGAGGATTTCGCTATTGAATACCACACAACCCCCAGAATGTCGAATCTCCAAACATTTATTAATATGCGAACACACATCCATATAAATGGATGGTCTGGATTGGTTCCAGACTTTGGGACTTTGGAGGATTTCGTTGTTGGACACCACACAACCCCCGAACTATCGAAACTCTGAACATTGCTTAATCTGTAGACAGGCGTCCCTAGAAATGGATGGTCTAGATTGGTTCCAGACTTTGTGACTTTGGGCTCTAGAAATTCAGATAATTTCATTGTTGAACATGACACAATCCCCGAACTAATGAAACTATGAACATTTCTTAGTTTGGAGACACGCGTCCCTGGAAATGGATGGTTTGGATTGGTTCTATACTTTGGGATTTTTCTCTATTCAATTTTTAAAAATGTTGAAGGGGTGAATTATAAATTACTTTTGTGCTTAACCTTCATGTACCTTCTCTGGATCCGATGGTTGTGAGGGTTCTCTCCCTTCCCGAAAAAATCTAATGGCCCAAATTTAAATTTTGTGGTTCCAAACCCACGGTTACCACGGTCTTTTTTATATGTTGATTTTCTCAAACTGTTATACCTCCTGATCTTTCCATTACCACCCAAAAGATCTCTCAGTACTTCTCTGGTACTCTGTACATCAAATCCTTGTGGAGTTTTTTCTCCAAATTTCACGTTCGTGGCCGATCCAAGTTCGATGATGAAGCCATAGGATCTGATACCAATTTGTAACACCCCCAACTATCTATTGGGAAACATCACTAGAAAATAAAAATAAAAAATTCTCACTATGTTTCTGATAGTCAAAATTTTCCATATCTAGGCATAGACCTACAGGGCTATGGCACATGGAGATATTTGTGGAACATCTTACATATAAACTTAAACAGGTAATATGCATTCTGATAATATACAAATTAGTGTAGAAATCACAATGATATTCTACAACAACTTACACATGAAATATTATAATTATTAAGACATGTACATGATACACAACATAAAATTTACATATAAATGGTAATTATATTTTTATGAAGATCGCCAACTTCATGCAGACCTTCCACGAGCCTCCCATCCTTATACCACACTACTCCAAACTATCAACAGTGGGTGACCCCTGAGCTGGGACTAAACTCCACCTAGGTTAAGGGGAATCCTAGGATAAGCTAAGGTTATCAAGTCTCCAGAAAGGATTATGTTCCCAAGAGTCCACTCACATCTATAACTTATGGTCACTCATTCCACACATGCTTGTCCCACCCCAAGGAGTGTGCCCCTTCTCTACTCGACAGTTCTTCGACTACCCCACTCCCCTTCTAAGGCTTCAACAATAGGTCAGACAAGAAGTCTCATAGCACTACAACTACCATGAGGCTCCCTATAGGAAAATCACTTCCCCAACAACCTCTCTCATATGGACAAAGTTTCTCACAGGATTGACAACCTGCTTCTTCAGTCCAAATCCCATTCCAATCCAGTCAAGGTAATCGCAACAAAAAAATAGGGTATGGCTCTAGTAATGACAACAAGCCACACTAGTCCAGAGAAAAACATGGGAAACAACAACAAAATGGCTAGGGTGCAATATGGCTCAGACAATGCGTAGTCATGTTGTGCTTCATAGGATTAAAAAAGGTTAGCTTCATGGGGTTTGCAAGTTACATAGCTTGTAGAGGTCAACGATGGAGGAAGTGGTTGGCTGCGTGAATGCTTAGTGTCTAAGGGCATGCATGAATGGGGAGCATTGCAAGAATTTCCGAGTGAACCCCCACAACGATTGATTTCCCACATAAAACTGCATGTGCCAAGGTTGAAACATGGCTCTCTTGGGAGCTTGTTCCTCTCCATTTGGAGTATTTTCCTCTCCCAAAGGAAGTTAGGATAATAGGGGTTACTTCCCAAACCTTAGACTTTAGAAAAAATATATTATAATGTTACCTTGGGGTTAATCCCTCAAGCTTAGCCCTTTTTCCTAACCTCTTAGCCCCTTCCCTTTCCCTTCCTAGTGGTGATTAGTCCCCCATAACACTTTCTTCATGCTTATTCTACACACAACGATGTAATTATATTAATGATGTCAGTATTTACATATAAAAAATCAATCTCCCTGGCCTTCAACATCTAGGCTCTCCGACCTAATAAACACATAAGCCTCCCATCTTATCAACACTTGGCTCACCATCCTATAAACATAATTGAAATTCAGCAGGGGATCGGCCTTGGGGTATTAAAATTTATAAACTACCCCAAACAATCTAACCTTAAAAGATAAGAGTAGGAAAAAAGGGTGTACCTTAGGTCCTTTTGGCTGGTGTAGACCTCCTTCTCCTTTGTAGTTTCTTTTACTGTTGGTCTCCTCCCAAAGATGACCTGCAAACAATTTAGACAACAAAACTGCAAGATATTCTATCTCTACTTATCAGTGTTAGGGTTAAGATACAAATGTGAATAAATTAATCAAATAAGAACAAAATCACAATATTTGGGATAGAAACATATTTCTTTTATTCAAATGTGAAGATTACAAAAGCTACATCCTTCTCATTGGCAAACGCTCCGTGAACCTGGTCCGGTCTCTTCTTGCTGCTTCAAGTGCATCATTCATGTAGTACCTCTCACAATAACTTGATCTCCTTGGGAAGTAGGGAAGGGATTGTATAGGGAGAGGGATGGAGGGGGAATGTTAAGGCCAAATCTTAGAAAGAGATGCAGAGTTTGGGCTAAAAGAGGAACATATTTTAGCACAGTTTCTCTGTTCTAATGCTTGACGTTGGAATGGGACCCTAAGACCTCATTTAATATGACAAAAGGATATTTATTTGGTTTGGGGACAGGCTACAATGGGTGAATTTGTTGGGAAACCCTCGATATCCCATAAACTCCATCGAATTCCTTGCAACTTTTTAATTTTTCAACTTTTGGAAGTAAACGCAAATTGTTTAGTATGCATCTAGCGTATGTACCTGGGTTGTCTAGTATACAACTAGCTTATGTACGTGGGAAGTAGTGTAGCAGGGCGCATGCATGCTCCAAAAAGTTTTTTTTAAAGAGAGATCCTTAGTAGTAATTTGGAAAATTGTGCAAGTAGAAAGGCCAATGCCATGTATGCATAAGTAGGGAATTTTAGGGCTATAACTCTCAAGAGTATCTCAGGATTGACCCATAGAGAAAGGTGGGTTAGGTGTAACTTCCCCAACAAAAATAAATCTCCCCCAACACTGAGAAAAAAGTGTTACTAAAGCTCCCATATAACTAAGAAAGGAGTGTTATTAAGGGACTAACACTCCTTATATATGGTCAGCGGGGCGTTAGTCATAAACAAATGTCAAAATATCAAGGTAAAAAGTGGGTTTTTGACCTTCAAATGATGATTTTTCTTCACCAATTTGTCTATGGAACATAACCAACACTTCCTCATGATGATAGAGTGTATTTTGGGCTCCATATTATGAGTTTTCACTTCCAATTTGTCTAGGGAACATGACAAACACTTCCACTTTACAAAATTCAAGTACAACACTTGAGAATGTGGAAAATCAACACTTAGTATAATGAGATACATACATGTTTCATTTAGTAGTGTGGGAATTTGGTGTGTAACATGGGTGTTGGTGTTTTTCCACATATATGTTTGTAGCAAGGTAACCCTCTCCTCGGTTTTAAGCTCTGTGAAACACTTGGTCGTTGTAAGCTCATTTAAAGGCTCAATGTCTAGATTCAATGTCCATCTCAACATTTCAGAAATTGATTGAAGGGTTACCTCAATAAGAACAAACCCATAAGTGAAAATTATAGTCTATTTTGAGGGAATATAATTTTTGGCATACTAGATGAAAAGTTATGGGAACTAGTAGACACAGGGTATCAAAAATTTAGAGAGGTCAAATCCCCATGTGTACTAATGGTCAACCATATTAGAAAAGTATTATTTTGTCTCTTAATATATATCAGACGAGTTCAAATACATATTTATCCTTGTCGACTAGGTATTGTTTTACAACATTTGTTCTTTTACTGGTCTCTGATATTTGACAAGACTGCATTTTAAACAATGATTAAAGAAATGAGAAAATTCATATTTACCCATGGAAGACGTGGATTGGGTCTGGTATCAAGCTAGGATGACGATGGTAAACATATGAAGGAACGAAGAACCTGACAAAATCCTTTGAAAATTTGAAAGGAATAAAATTTTTATCTTTACCCCCATTTGTTATTTGAAAAGAGATACGTGTCATTGTTTAATTGGTGAAATATTGAATTTTTAAATAAATACAATGATTTTTTTACCTTTCCACCAGCTAACGCCATGATTGGACATGTGTATACCTTGTGTTAATTTCATGAGGGGGGGTGGATGTGTATTAGATATGTGACAAATATGTATGTTTTATTATAACTACATACGAAATAAAACTTATAAAACAAAATAAAAGAATTTACCTAGGTTTTCTTTAAACCTTCGATTTATTTTGAGAAAAATAAAACTATTGTAATAAAATTAAAATGTCCTAATGAGATTTCATCACTTGAAATAATAAAACTAAAGTGTAAATTTATTCAAACTAGAACATATAATAAACTGGGATGTAAGGTCTTAAATAAATTTCAATTTTTATGAAATTTTATTTTTATGTTACAACAAGGTGCATTTGATGAATTCTTGATGAAGTCTACAGGAAGCCCCGAAGGTGTGTTTATGGAACCCAAAGTTGATAAAGTAATAAGGACATGAAGGATAGTGTAAATTTAGGTAACAAACTCATATATTGATAGTCCTCATCATTTCATTTCCAATGGTAGGTGGTACGCCATGTGGTTTCTCACAGTTAAGGAGATATGTCCTCATGAAGTTGGAATCTCGAAAGAATGGTTAAGAATCCCCTATTTGGTTACAAGTCATTAATGAAAGGATAAAGTGGTTGTAACATGAAATTTCAAGAATCCCTAAGATTAAGGAGATACGCTACTAACCAAAAGTATAAATACACGTTAAGAAGTCTCTCATAAATACACACACATTCATTGAATATATATCTTGTGAGAATATTTTGGTCTATTGGAAAATCCAAGTATGAGGAAGTGGAGAAAGTTTGAAGGAAGAGTGAAAGATTTGGAGCTACACAGAGATCTAGGGTTCTTTTGTAACCCTAATTAAGTAGTCCCTTCTAGGTCATCTTCAGGGTGTCACATGAGGCACCCCCATGGGTTATCTAGGACTCGTCACACAAGGCCCCGCTAGAAAATTGTCTTAGTCCTGTGAGGACCAGATAGAAGAGGGAAAATATGCTAGTGCTAGGTTGTTGAGGACTAAGGTAAAGCTACAGGTCTGTTTATTATGATCAAAGGCACCGGTTTAGTTACATATGTAAAGGTATGTTATTATATGTGTTATGAGGTTGCATCTTGGTGATATTATGGAACATGATTGAGGCATGACTTTGTGAGTTTTGGCATAATCCTTGAGGCACATTTTGGATGTATGATACATGCTAGTTCAAGTATATCTGTTGAGGTACACTGTTGGTGAATATATTGGATATATTTGCACATGGTTTATGATAATTGGTTGAGGAATATTATGAGTGATATGGAAAATGTTTGAGGTACATGGTCTATGGATGATTGGAATGTTTTTTAAGGTATATTGTAGCACATGTATGACATATATCTCTTGTTGATGTTGGTACTTGGTTGAGGTACACCATTGATAGTACTTTCTTGGTATATCTTATGGTTCCTGGTGTATGGCATGATTGATACATATCATGAGTGATATGGTATATGATTGAGACACATTGTTGATACATGGTGTGGTGTTGGAACATGGTATAACACAAGTTTGGTTGATACAAGAATGGTACATGGTATGGTGTTGATGTACATGGTACAGATTTTGGTGCATGATTGTTGTACTTTTTATGGTACATGTTGTGGTACACAGTTGATGGTCGGTATGGTACAGGTTGATGGATTGGTACATTCTTTGGCACATGGTTGAGACACACATATTGTATAGTACATTGGTGATATTGGTACATGCTTAGTACACATTTGACACATGACTAGAGGCATGGTTTAGTTATGTTTGAGAATTTGGTTGAAAGGTGTTCTTGGTGATAGTGGATCTATTTCCGTTGATGTTCAAGATCAACGATGGTGATAGGTTTATGGTATGACAGTGATAGATTGATGTGACATGTTGACAGTGACATTTTAGATACAGTGATAGATTGGATATAGTGATAGGTTAGATACAACGACATGTTGATAGTGATAGGTTGATAGTGGAAGTGATTGTGGTAGTAATAGTATGGTCTACACTTACATTTCAGGGTGGCATGATGGCGCAAGGAAAGGGGGTTGTAGCCTCCTTCTGGTTGGTGTCGAAGAACTTAGGGAGTT